>JAMKCH010072274.1:0-22577 GCA_023653785.1 Ophioderma brevispina
GAAAAATAATGCACGCTGAAAACATAGATAATCTAACACGATAAGTATCTAACGGATAAAGCGTGGAACTAAGTTGCGTAAAGATCAACTGAATTGAGTGCCCTATTCCTTACCGTTGTGGCGAGGGTTTGTGAATACGCCGGACTAAGTAATTACTTCTACACCGTTTATTCCACCGCAAAAATTTAACTTAAAAGTTTGTCTCTTGAAACACTGTTAAATTCGCAAACAGTAAAAACCAAAATTTTCCTTATGTTAAAACTCTTCGTTGAGTTCTGCTATGAAGAGTAAAATATGAAAAGTACAATACCTTTCAATTAACCGGCCTGATTTTTGCGGGATAATCCTATGTTCGTTACACCAAAAATTCATTGTCTTGAATTAAAACCTTTATAAAAATTTATACAACCTCCAATAAACTTACTATTTGCTATACTTTATTTTTCTTAACCTCCACCTTTTTATGGATAGGAAAAATAATACCATTTACCCAGGTTTTTGGAATATTGTGAGATAGAATAGGTAAAATATACACTCCAAGACGGGGAGAATTGCTGCTTAACTAAAAAAAAACACAATTCACACATAGGACTCACCATTTTCAATTAAAGTACCTAGTGCACACCCCCCCCCCCCCTCGGTTTTTTTCTTTGACCCCACCTTTTTTTCCCGCTAGAGCGGGACGGGTACCAAGTAGTGAGAGGAGATAGGCATGGGAGAGGGAGGGGAGGGATAGAAAAAGGGTGGGACCGGGTTACGGTGGGGGGGGTGAACTTATGGAGTGTAGGCTGTTTTAACATGGAGGAGCGGGATTGTACAGAGGTATAGTGAGGACTTTTGGGTAAGGAGGGTCGGGGTTCGGGAGTGTTGTTGAGATTAGAGGGGGATAAGGGGGGGGTGGTGGATCAGGGGAGTACAGGACGTAGTGGAAGGGGTGGGTGCGGGAGGGAATACCCGCTTTGACCTCATATTTGTTTTGATTCTCAGGTCATCGGAAGTCATTTTTAACCAAATTTATATCAATATCAACTTTGGGCTGTGTAACCTACAGCACTGTTAAAAAAATTTCCGGTAAATTTTTTCTGGCTGGCAGAATTTCCAGACTTTTTTCGGTAAAATTTACAGAAATATCTGTCAATTAACGGAACTTTGAGAGTATTTTTACCAGAATTTGTTCATCATTATGGAAAAATGTGTATTTTAACAGAATTTTTTACCGTAAAAAAAAAAAAAGTCCGGAAATTTGCTGCCAGAAACTTTTGAAATATTTCCGTAAATTAACATTTTTTTATTTTGTTTGTTTTTTATTTTACTTGTTTTTCTAAAACATTTCCCGTAAATTTACGGAAAATCTGTTCTGAATTTACGAAATTTTTAACAGTGGAGTATTTAAATAATATTCATTTGGTGTGTCAGCTTATGATTATGACCTAAATACCTGGGTAAAATGTCATACCATTCATCTATATCAATATGAAAACTTTTTTGCGCCACCTGCTTATGATCTCTCATAATCCGTTTCTCTCTGATTTTTTTGCTGATGCAAACGTTTTCTTCCACTTTATGCTGTTTTTTAAACCAATCACAGTATCTTTGCGGAGCAGTTCTGAAGATGACTCTGTCAGCATTTAAAGACGAATAAGTGTGTACTTTGACAATGTTGAAGACATTAACTGCAGTAAAGTATTACTACAAATTTGGAATCTTTTTGATTCCAAAATGAAGCTCTTTTGGTTTGAAAGAACAAACAGCAGACACAATTAGTTAGCTTTCAAGCGTTTCCGTGGTATCCAACTATCAGTTAAAATAGCTACTGCACTGAACTTGAGATCAATTCTTTCGATTTAGGCTACGGTATCCTATTTTTGGGACGCACTATTTACTGTGCATGTAAAACTCGGCCAAAATATGATCACATAACTCCAAATTTATGCATCTTCATTGGCTAACCATTCGACAACGGATCCAATTCAAGATTCCATGTCTGCTAACATGGAAAGCACTAAATGCATTTGCAAAAAGCACACACCGTCTTACATTAAATAGATCTTTTTACGCCATACTTGCCAACCCTGACTCTCAGATCGTCAGATAAAAACTTCTCTTGTCAGTACACAGAACCTTATCATCATTTGGTGATAGAGCTTTTTCTCTTCGTGTGCACCAAAATTGTTGGAACTCACTTCCTATAAACATTCGCTGTTGTGTTGCCAGTTAATGATTAAGAACATCTAAGACATATTGTTTTCAATCTGCTTAATGTTTAAATTATTGCCATTTTTCCATTATTGCTAGTTGACTCTCTAAGTAAGATTGTTCGAAAGAACCACTATATTTTGTTATGTTTTGCTCCTCCTTCAGGTATACATGTTCATGTTGAATTATTGTTTCTTCTCTTTTCTGTCTGTTTAACCTTGTTTTTGTAACTTTTCTTTGTTCAAGCGCCTCGGAATAGGTTGCCTAGATAGATGGCGCTTTAGTAAAATTGCTATTATTATTATTATTATTTTTATTATGTTTTACTTACTGCATGAACCGAAAAAATCCGACTCATCTCTAACTTCGGAAGTAAGCGTTTAGTTGACTATCTTATTCTAGATGACTATTTTAATAAAAAATGATATTTCAATCTCTGAGTCCGCCTTTAACTAACATTTTTCAAATGGAGAATACTATAACAAATGACTATGAAGCGCATGTTGTGCTTTTAAGATAAAAATAATAAACCTGTTTGCGTGACCTGTTACTGTAATACAACCAGAAAATTTAAAAGCTGTTAAATTTTGTAGTTTTTTTGTCGAGGACCCGTAAGAAATACTGGAAGTAATGCCACTGGCGTTCCTACTTTTCCGGGCCGCGATTGTGATATTTTTAGCTACAATTGTTTGCTGAACTCTTTGTGTAAGATCCATTGTTTTTTGTCATTGATGAGAAAGAAATTAGAAGGCGACATTCCATATTTTCGTTTTCACAAGAAATCTTTTGTTCAGGAACAAGGCGGTCTTGTGGTTTTAATAATTTATATCAATTTTACACCCTGCTTTTTGTCTTCCCCCTTGGATGTGACTATGGAATTGTTTATCAAAATTTGAATAATGTCATGATGCCATTTTTTAAATAATTTTATATAGTTGAGCGTTTTCTGTATGTAAAACCATTTCGGGGGGTTGATTGGTGGTGGTGGCGGTGTGGTGGGATGGCGGGAATGGGGAGATACAATTGCATTTGAGACAATTAAAAGAGAGCACCTGACGAGAATTCTCAAACTATTTTCTGAAAGTGTGATACAGTAAAAAAAAACTTGACCCTGATTGTGTCCGCCATTTTGAATTTTTAAGTAACATATATCTAACACATGTGATATCATCTGAAAGCCTAGTTCATTATCTTTAATTTACTGCAAAGATCATTTACATCGGTTTGGTATAGATTGAGCTACAGTCGTTTGAATCAAGTAGTCTCTTTTCCTCTCTGTCCACGGATTCACATTTACTTAGTTGGCCGCCGTGCATTCAAATGGGAATTCGTGGATAGGGGTAAAAGCTGACTACTTGATTCAAAAGACTGTAGTTCGGCCTATACTTATCGGATTGGAATTATCTTTGCAGCAAATTAAAGATAATGAAGTAGGCTTTCCGATGATTCCAGATATGTTAGATGTATATTATTTAAAAATTCAAAATGGCGGACGCAATCAGGGTCAATTTTTTTTACTCACCCTGTATAACTAATTCGATTTTCAGTTCGATCTCGGGGAATAAGGAATGCATATTGTTTAATATTTCTCTAATCTTATGTTACTTATATCAACGTGCATCACAATGTCTTTATGTATGGAATTCTAAAAATATAAAATGATGCTTGATCATGAGAGGGGAAGAGATCAGACAGGGGTGCAGAGATAGAGAGACCATGGGGAAGGAACAACGAGCGAACCTCACAACTTATCTTTTACTCTTACTTTTTATAGCAGGTAACCATGGCAATATGCAAATGAGATATGACAGAAACAACCAAACGCACTCCATCATTGAGGGTTTTCCTGTGGTCAACACCCCGTTCAGTTTCGACTGCCTTCCTGAGATCTGTAAGTCAAGTACCGGGAGTTCAAATAGTGGATGAACTTTACACGGCTGCATATTGGTATGGTCCACAAAGCAAAAAAGGGTTTTCTTCTCGGTGGTATGAGTATGCTGCTCTCAATGAAAGAGAAGCCAAAAAATGGGACATACCGACGAATAGCCTTATACTAGATGATAATCTATGCACCTACAGTTTCGTCAAAGACACTTTAGAAAAAGACTTTGTAGGAAAACAGTTCGTCTTCAGTAAGGATCACGCAGTATATCTCGATGGTGATTTCACCAGGATTCCTCGAAGATATAAGCACACGTTCCTCATCAGGCATCCCCACAGGGTCTATACGTCTTGGAAGAAGGTTAACGAGAGAATTTTAAAGAGGAAAATTGAGATTGACATGAATCGTGACAATGATTTGAAATATGTGATGAGGAGCTTGTTTGAACTGATGAAGTATGTTGAAGTTGACGGGCAATCTTCTGTCGTGGTTGATGCTGATGATCTGCAGTCTCATCCCGAGTCCATACTGCGACAGTTCACTAATAAATGTTGCATTGGGAACCTGGACCGACTCTATTTGAATGCAACGGTACATTCGAAATCAAGGCTATTTGATTGCAAGATGAACGGAGGTCATTCTGTGGAACTTAGCTGTAGCACTGGATTTGTGCCAGCACTGCCACAACTATCACGCGCTGATGTACCTCCTGAAATGCTGCCTATAGTAGATATGAATATGCCATATTATGAACAAATGTTTACAAAGAAAATCAAACCTTAATGTTATTTGTCAATGATCAACCACGGTCATAATAATAATAATAATAATAATAATAATAATAATAATAAACTATATATGTGAGCGCATAAACCATAAAGAACATCTCAATGCGCTGTAGTGGTGAGAACAATGGAATTGAAACACTTGAGAGATTACACAGGGAAAGCAATATTAGATGAGTGATGAGTTTTAGCTGACTTTTGAACCGAGCTGTAGTTGGTGAATTGCGGATGTGTTTGGGGAGGGCAACAACAGTGAAAGCCTGCTCACCATAGGTCTTTGTACTGAGGCAACAACATGTAAGTAGCTCGACACTCCGTAGCCCGGCGAACCACCCAATCATGGAGTGTCAGTCAGAGCACCAGAGCACCTCGCCTAACGCTTTAAGCTTGCCCTCAGGGTGCACTTTGCCTGACCTAAGGCCACGAGGTGGTACACAGGGAGTGATAAGATCTTTCAAGTAGGAAGGGCTATACCACGGGAATGCTTTATAAGTGAGAAGTAGTTTAAACTGAATCTTCTGATCAACCGGGAGCCAGTGGAGCTTATCGCGAAGAATTGGGGTTATATGATCACGCAACTTTGTGAGAGATATTAAACTTTGTAATTTGTTGATGTCTTTTTGAGGAAGGCCATACAAAAGAGAATTGCAATTACCAAGCCTGATGACGACAAAAGCCTGAATAAGTTTCTGTGTGGATGCAGAGTCGAGGTATTTTCGCAATTTACCAATCTTGCTCAATGCAAAAGAAGCACTTCGGCATAAGTTGTTAACATGATGGTCCCTCTGAGATATTTATCAACAGAGACATTAGTCTTAATTGAGGCTGACAGCTACTTCAGTCCTTAATACAGTGTTTCCAAAAAAGGTTACACTTTTATATCTGCAAATTTCTCAAACGTTGGTGGATATATCACAATATTTGAGATCTTTAATTAACACATACCTTGTTAGAACCTGTTGAAAACGGCTTTGAAAACACGCTCAAATTACAAATGGCGAACTCTGTAAAGAAAAATGGTCAAAAACCCACTTTGCACACACGTAAGTCTATGGAGGCAATTATGATGGTTAACAGTATCAATGCGCGACTATAGCCTACTTCTTAACACGACTGACCACCCTTGAGTTTTGTGGAGTGTTACCATTTGAAATGAAATAAGAATATTCAACCGTGAAACTGAACTTGAAATGCCATTTACATAATAATAGTTGAATTCATTTAGGGGAATTTTTAATTTTAAAGAGACTTGCATTTTTTCTTGTTCCCCCATCTTACTGACAATAATCTGCATTGTTAATGTTTTTATGGTTTGGGACAATATCATAAAGAAAAATATTTGCAGCCACCGTTTTTGTTTTTAATGATAAGAGAAAACTTGAAATAATTTAGAGATGCCCTTAATCTTACCTCTTGTGGTTATTACTAAATACCAGAAAAGTGACACCATGACGGGGTACGAATTTGTTCAATGTGTGAAATAAAAATCAAATATGTGTATATAATTGGTAAGTAGAACACGCCAACAACACAAGAGTGAACGCAAAATATGGAAACTCACGTGTGAAGTGGGGGAACCAGAATGGTGAAAGAGGGTTTTGACCTTGTATCTAGGGGGAGGGAATAGGGTGAAAGAAAAAAGGGGAGGGGGGGGGGGGGGGGGAAGGGGGGGGGGGAGAAATAGGGTGCTCAGGACTAGGTGTGGAACAAAAGTAAAACGGAGGACTCAGGTCGGATATAATATATGCGCTTCAAAGTCTCCTATGCTGTCTCTCTCTAATTAGTCCTTCTTCTCTCACACACAACCCAACACGGACGCGATTGGTTAAATGCAGCAGCGAGGTGTATTTCCGAGTACGCTACTGCTGTCACGGCCTTTTTAGGAGCAAGTATGTATTTCCAATCAGTTACACATTTTTTATCCCAACCGTCGACAACTCAAATATGATTTTGTTATTCAACACTCTATACTACACCATTACGTAACCCCTTCCAAACGCCCTATTGTGATATGTGACAGACACAGTGTGTGATCGGACAGGTACAGTGGAACATAAACGTAAATATAGTGGATAACACGCGTGTATAATTCGGCATTTCGAGCACACTCTGATACAGTATTACATCAATTTTATCAATGTGCATTAAATTGTACTCAATCTTCTTACCATGAGGCACGTGCGATGATACCAAACCTCCTATGGGTGTGGCGCGGATGGTAATGACACACAGTACTTTGTCGCCTGTCAGCAGCACCACGGAGAACTATACAGGTATCAGTGGTGCCCCCGGTTAGTGGTGGCGATGTATGACTAATGCAAGCTGCTCACCATTGGCTATGGGGCCGAGGTAGGGTATGCGTAGTGCACGTTGGGGCCCGAAGGCACCACTATGGCCGCGTGAACGGGTGGGGCGTGACGCCGCGGCCAGCACCGCGACTGAGGGCGAACATCACCAATACGGGTCAACAGCCTTGACCAATAGCTGAAAATACTACGTCCACGGGACTCGACACTATCCACCATCCTATAGGGTCACGGACCAGAGCTCTTGACTCGTCTGTCTGGTTGATAGAAATAATTGGAGAAGATGAGCTGACGCCGTCGAAGATAGTACTGTGTGGGCAGAGCCGCTCCCTCCCGAGCAATAGCCGCTAGCTGGGACAAGGCGTTAGGACACAAACAAGTGTGTAAATGATGAGTGTGCAAGTTACACTAGATATGCACACACGCTACCGGGTCACAATACTCGCTAAGTTTGAATGCCGGGTATTCTTTAGGTGTGTACTGTGATTAAGCTATACAGATCCCTATGACCCCGCCTCGATGGACGAAGTCGAAGTGTAGTGGGTGGAACCAAACGCAAGATAGCCAAGAGAGACAACACACTAGAATGAGAAGCTATGTGATAGCAAGGTATTGAGGATGGGATCCGCGCCGGCGGCCTGAGGAGCAAATAAAAATAAAAATCAACAAACAAAGTGAGTGCATGATGATGAGTCCCGGGGTTCTGGGTGGCGGAGCATATCGATTGGTGATACGGTATAAATCTAGGGGGTCCTCAAATATACATCACGCGGACAATCTCTCGGACCCTTCCCGGGCCGGGCTCGACGTGCGAGCTGGCAAACAGTTGGGTAACAGGGTGGGTGTGGGTGCCGGGCAATAACATGGAGTGGGGGGATATGCGATACAGGACAGGAATGTACCCCCCGGACACAGAGCGTGAGGTGCAACTAGTAAGCATATCACATTGAGGGTACGTAGAATACAAGGGCTGGAGGAGCGAGGCTAGTAGACTGGCGTATGTCCATCCGAGATAGTGTAACGGGGGGGAAACAGGATAGGCAGGGGGTTGGGAAATTTTGAATGCATTGCATGAAGAAGGAGGGCACAATGTCCGAGATACCGCCGTGTAACGAGAGAGAGTGATAACCCACAAGAAAACGACAGGGGTAACAAAACCAAGAGCGCAAGTTCTATTACGACATGGTGGGGCAGTGCTCCCCAGACTTGTAGTGTGGGTACGAATCATGGGTACGGTCTGGGTACGGGTCAGAGACCATGGGTTGGGACGGGTCCGAGACCGTGGGTACGGGTCCGGTTCCCGAGACCACTGGTACGGGTATGGGTACGGTCCAGCCATGGGTACGGGTATGGGTTTGTTGAAGAGACACTGAATGATCTGAGTGGTGACAAGAGGCTTCTTTTGGAGTATGTGCTTGGTATTTCAGAGGGCAAAGTCAACCCAAGAATTGATGGCCTCGCTACTTTGACTATTAGAAACCATGTAGACCGTAGACTTGGCAACTACAGATTGATGTGTCTGACTTTGACAATTAGATTATGGGGTTTTGTGGACTCAGAGTTCTTACCCTTCATAACCACAAGATACAGCTTTGTTGTGCTATCAAGTTCTTTGTGGACGCGTATGCAGTCAGATTCGCTAGAGCTCAAAAGGTTGGCAGCAAGTTCCACAATCATTGGCTTTACATCTTCAACGTGATACATAGGATCAAGCAGCTGTCTGAAGAAATCCAAAGTAAACTGATCTAGAAAATCAAGTCAGGAACATGGCTTCCAGCTCTTCAAAAATCATGTACACAAATTTACTTTATCACCATTGCGACGAGGAGAACCTTGCCTTTATCTAGACTGCTGGAACCTTGTCCATAAAAGTAGGAGCCCCGGGTGAGGAGCTAGGGCATAAAAGAACATCAAAGCCCTTAAAGGCACTATCAGTGATTTGCTAAATCTAAACCGAAAAAATCATCAAAAATCATGCAAAGATTTTTCACATGTCTGTAACAAGTACGGTTCACCCACATCCCCTGCAAATCATAAGACCATAAGCAACCTAATAGCACAAAATCGGATATTTTAAGTCATTGCTGTCCGTACGAACAATTACAACACGTAATTGAACGGAGCGGCATATCTGAAGATCGGTCGTTTTCTTCCTTTTCTGACAACTTCTTCGTTGGAAAAGTAACTTATGAGACTTTCAGACTATTCCTTCAATTTATGCATTTCCCTACAAATTTCCAAATATTTTACTCCTGCGGGATAAATCATGATAGTGTCTTTATACCCCGGGGGGGGGGGGTGTTCTTGTATTTTGGTCGTAGCCCATGCTCGTTCAAAAAAAGAGGGACTTCTCAAATGCACATTTTTGATTTTTTATCTTTTTAGGTAACTTTGAGGCCAAGGAACACCACTTTTGGTTGTCCCATTTTTTTTCGACCAACCGTTTCGGCCGCCATCTTGATTTCAAAAATGGCCGCTATTTTTCAACCTAATTTCCTCATATCTCCGTTTTGGGTGACATATAATGGTGAATGGTCCTAATCCCCTGATTGTGATACTATACTTTCTACAAAACCGGTTTTTGAAGTTGCATGCTAATTTGTTGGCGGCCATCTTGAATGCAAAATGGCTGCCATGTTTAATATTCTTCACCGGTATCTTGACTTCTGAATAATATACAGTGCTAAAATAAAACGGTGGCAATACCCATGTCTGTGAACTGAGGTGTCTATGTAAACCATAATTGAAGTTGCAACTGATTTCGTTTGGCAGCCATCCTAGAATTTCAATATGGCCGCATGCGTAATTCACTTTGACCTGTATTTGGTTAATAACATACTGGGCTAAAAATGGTGGTAATACACATGTTTGTGATTCTGGGCATTCACAATTTCCCTTCACTAAGTTGATACTAATTTTGTTTGACTGCCTGAATCAAAAAGGGACCATTCTTATTACTCGGGAGCTGGCAGACATTTGTAAACCCTAAACGGATTCTTAGTGCTAGTGATGCCTACGGAGTGGGGGCCTATACAAAGAATTGGTACAGGGTCAAATTATTAATTGATCCACTCATGTTTAAAGTGTACCATGTTAATTGTCTAACCATAAAGTCAGAAAAGGTATAGTTTTGTATTCTACAACCTAACGCTTCAGAGATTATAGGATTAAAATAGCAAAAATCAATACAAAGTGGTGAATTTTCCAGTTTAACAGGGGTCAAATTTTAAGTTGCTCTGATTTTGGATAAAAAATGGTGCAAATTATTGTGGAAATTAACTAGGGTTAATAGGAATAGTTGACTGTCGTAAAGCTTAGTTACCCATATAGGGGGAACAGAAGGTCAAGTCGAAAAAATTGCATTCAATGGGAATTACCTTGTTTTTCCCTTACTTTAGTACTAAGCTCTGTGAGAACACTCAAAACTATAACGATTCCTTATTTGAATCTGATCTCCACGCAATACTTTGCACCATTTTGTATCCAAATCGGAGTAAGTTTAAAAATTTAGAAATATGAATTTCTAACAATTGAAAATTAAACCTTTTCAAAAACCTTGGAATTTTAGTACTTGAAACTAACCTTTTTTCAATATCAGAACTTAGACATTTTGTCCCCAAGAAACAAAAGAAACGCATAAACACATAAAGAGACTTTGTTATGTGTCCTAAAGACAACTAAAAACAATAACAATCCGTGGATGAAATGAAAATGGTCGAATTTCAATCGGCCATAACACAGTCAATATGTTTCCTGTTGGAAATATTTTTGGATGTCGGGAACAACAAAATGAACTTTTCAGATTTATTATTTTGTATGTTTACTTTTTCTCTTCTTGAAATAGAGGGCGCAGTGTGAGGGTTCTCTTTTTTGAAACACCCGGTCTTTGGAAACCATCTCAAATGTCCACTAGAACATACTTGTCACTGTCAAATTCACTGTGTGATAGCTTATACAGAAAAGAAAAACAAAAAAAAAAAACAATTGCCCAGCATGGAGATAGTTAATATTCGTTTTGTGGTAGTGTTGGCAAACTGACCTTTTTGAAATATCTTTTCAAATAAATATAAATAGGCCATCTTATTTAATTGAAGTCATTTTAAAATCTGACCACGTGGCCCTGTACAAAAATCTGTATCCTCTGACCTATTTTGTCCTATACCTGTTTACTTAGGAATCCTATGGATATGTGACCATTGACTTTCTTACTCTTTTTGACTGGAGGAGATTTGTCTGATATTTCATACTTTATTGAAACTTTTAGAAATGTAATCCCCTTTATGTGATCTTGTGACCTCAGTAACTCAAAATTGCCAAAGGGTGCCAGGGTGGCATCCGGTGGATTCTTCCACTTGACATCCTTGTCTAATTAATTGGATTAGTAAAAAATGCATCTAGTGGGTGGACGGGGCGGAAATTGGGCTCATCGACTCGCCTTTAACCAAATCAGCCCAGGTTCTGTTCCCTGCGTAATTTTGGAAACCTTAACCTTAGTGTTTACAAACATGGTAGTGCCATCTTTTTTATTTTATGTAGCTACAACCAGATACAAGACAAAATATATAGTGGAGACCATTTTGATCCAAAATGGTGGTCTAACAAATCGTACCAATGCAGTCAACTTTAAGTTCTAGTTTTCAATGCTAGCCAAAACCCTACAATTATTTAAGCCCTCTAAGTTATTTCCAACTCAAATACAGTGCCCAGTATTAACCGTCGTCTTACGGAAGGGGTTAAATCCCCTATTGAACTTTTCCTCCGGTGCTGCTAAAATGCCAAAAGCTTTCGTAAACTTTTTCCAGGTAATCATTTTCTCAACATTTCCAGTCATTTTAGCGAAAAAATGTTGAAGGTATACATACACCTTCACCAGGGGTGGGTATGCCTTCAAATCGAAGGGGGGGGGGGTGGTGCCACCCTAGAATTTTTTTTTTTGTATATCCGAAAGTATGGTCAAAACTCTTGTTTATGTAAACTAGTCAATTGCCATTGAATTTCAAATGGCCGCCAAACTAAATTAGTTGCAACTTAAACACGGTTTCTTAAGAAACCTTAGTATCACAAACATAGGTATTGCTACCCATTTTTTTACCCTGTATGTTATCAGACAGTCAAGATGTGCGGCCAGAGTTATAATAGGGCGGCCATTTTGAATTCAAGATGGCCGCCAAACAAAAATTAGTTGCAACTAAAAGCCAAATAATAAACTATTCATAAATGTAGTTAGACAAGTATATGTTATTAGGAACTCCATATGGAACATCACAATATATAGACATAGCGCTTAAAAGACAAAACCCCTGATTTTTATATAATTGTTTTTGAAGTATTTTTCAACACCATGTCACTTTCAAAGTTCCTTTTGTGAGGGTTAATTTTGCTAAGATATGATTACTAACAAAATTTTACCATGGAAAAAAGTTTGATATTTTTGTCATTTGCTGTAAGAAAATTTGCAAAACTTTTCCGGAAATTTTCGGAAAATGCCGACCGAAACCCATATTTGGAACGGGAATATTTGCGTGATTGGTCGGCAGTTGGCATGACAGCCATAGGGATGGTGAAATTACGTGTGGACGATCATGTGTGGTTTTTACACTCTCAATGCGGCCTCTCTCGTCTTTTTGGGCTAATGATAAGCCTAATAATAATCCATCGTCAACTGTTCCCTCTCTACAACTGCGTGGGTCCCGTTCACATGTCTCGTCAGTGGGGGACAATCCCCGCCCCCACTCTTTCCCACAGTGCAGTGTGTATTTTGATAGAGGGATATGATGTCATTATGTTGACTGGGGTTGGCTTCAGTTTCAGGTGATTTGGGGATAATGCGTAAGCGGGGAAAAAAAAAAAGACAAGGGGACCAGCGGTTCAACAATAACGAACGAGAAAAAGGTTGTTGAGGGGAAAAGGAATTAGTGGCAAAAATAGAATTTTGTAAATGATTTGGCAAAAATATTATATTGTGGTGTGTGCTTTGCAATTTAGAACAATGACTTCACTTCGGCCAACTGGGAGGGAAAGTCCCGGGAGGTAAACACAATAAAATAAAAATTGACAAAAAATATATCTTTGTGTTTGAACAATTGACCTTCACTACATCCGGCTTGGAGGGGGAACCGGGAAAGTTCAAGTGATATTGTACCTTAATTTTAAATGCCATTTTTGCCAGTTTTAAAAAAATCACGAGGGTCCGGCCTTGTATTTACGGGAAAGTGCTCCTAGACTAACAACACAAATAATTTGCCGACGCTCTCCCTTTTTTGCGGCGATTGTCAGGTTGGTAGACTCATTTTCCTCTAGGGACGTAAGGGATACTAGCTATCTGTAGGCGAAGAATCGTTGGGTATTATTAAGGAAAGTGTGTGTGGTGTGGGCGTTGTTGTGATGGTGTGGTGTGTTGTGAGGTGGGTGTGTGGCACGCGCGTGTGCGCGTTGTGGGTGAAATTCAAGGTTTGAAATGAAATAGTTAAGCAAGTATTTTATATTGGGGCTGCTTTGTCTGAAGAAGACTGGAAGAGTGATTCTCCCCACATAAGTGGCTGCCCCCCCCCCCCCCTTTGTGGTAAAACAATAGTGAGTACTTGCAAAGCTTAATTGGCATTATGAAAATGTGAATCTTTCAAAAGTTGCCAAAAAAGGACAGATTCAATGAATTGCTGAGTGATGTTACAGCGAAAAAAGCTCTCTCATTTGGTGGTTTATACAATTTCATGTTTGCCTATTCGAATATTGGCTGCTTAATTATTTATGTTACCACTGCCTTTGCTGTTTCCAATCATTGGTTTGTTATTGTTTGCGCAGATATTAAAAGATCTCCTATTATATCTAACAAAAATATGAAAAATATAAAAAACACTAGATATGTTATATAATGCTGGAAATGATATTTTAAAGGATACTGATTGGTTCAGTAAATGTGGATAAATTTGCGAGGAACCTATTGCTACACTTTTTTCAGGGGATATTATTAATGTTTTGTCAGTGGACCTTAATAAAAAAAAAGAAGGGGTTGCTTTATTTTAATATTCAAGTTTACTTATCAACGGTTTTGTTGTGAAAGGTGGATTTCAATCAGAAAGGTAACACTTCAAATTTGTGGGTTTGTTGTTTTATTCTTGAGTTGGTTCGCTCTTTCGTTGTTTCTAGGATTTACTTGCACAGTTTAAACCATTATTAAAACCATGTTTCGGTTTTTTCGAAACAAAGTATAATTCGATTAGTTAGGCTTGCTACGACAAAGCTTTTCACTGATATACCAACTTGACCTCTATATATAGGTACTCTGATATACCATGTGTTATCAGTACGGGATTGATACTGAGTGACGTTGAACCAATCAGATACCGCTTCTCTTCAACAAGACATGGTTCTTTTTAATTATATAGGACGATGTTAAAAAACACAAATAGCCACCGGTCTCTCAAAATTACTGAGGGACGAAAAGTAACGAAACATCACACTAATTAAAGCTTACGGGATACAGCGCGAATTGTAAAAGCACGGCCCCTTATATAGTGCCAGGCAGATGCACCATTGTTACTTCATCCGGGGCGTAGGCGGTGACACCCACCCACGTCTCCGCTCCTGATAAAAGTGTTGTTAATATTGCTGTGAGGCCACATAACAAATCAGTCGCATCAAAATAAGTTTGCGCGATTGAGTTGAACACAAGATTGATCCGGATAGTGCACACTTCCAGTGCCAGTTTGCTTTTATTAGCAGTACTGTTTGAGGTATACAAGCCGAAGATGGATGGCGCGGAAAACCAGAGGAGTAATTGTGAGTGTGAAAAAACTAAAAACTTCATTTAGGTTTAATTGGTGGCTTACATAGGTATATTAATATTTTGTATAGGCTGACAGGGTCGGGGGTGATAACAATTACCCTTTGAAGTGGGAATAAACAAACCCAAAAAACTCGTATAAATCGACTCGGGCTTATGAAAATTTGTTTGGACATCAAATCAAGTTCGGTTTGTTATGTGACAGTGTCTCTTCTTTTTTTCTTTTTTGTATCGCATCTTCTCATCTCTCTTGGTTATGGTTTTACTCCAGAATTATATAGTTTCGATGCAACCAACATAACGATAGGTGAATGTAAAAAAAAATAAAAAGGTTTGGATGAATTTAGTATTAGCCACAATTAAAATTCGGCACCTTTAACATGCGGTTTATTACGTTAACGTTTGCCGAATTCGTATAGTTCTGTGGTGAATATTAAATTCTTTCAAAAAAAATTGCCATGTTACTTACGTTGGAAATTACTGTCTAACCATAAAATTTACAATTTTTTTCCGAGAGACGGCCGGTTTACAGACCTATGTGGCTTCTCTCGGTTTGAGAAATGACGACACAGTTGACCATTTGGTAATTCAACGTTTCGACCAATTTGTACTAATTTACGAATGCATGACATGGCCCGTTGCACAAATTCTTGTACTGCTTCTTTCAAAAATGTAGCCTTACACCAGTTTTTTTTTCAGACGTTACTCAAAGTAGGCCTATATTACTATTTTGTTATAATTAACCTGCAATTTTAAATGAGGTAGACCAACATTAAGTAGAAAATAGGCCTTGAAAACTATTATAAACCAATACTCCCAATATTTAGCCCGCAGCCACACGCATCGCTTATAGGTTTACACACCACCTGAGACGAATAGACCTAAAAGAGAGATTCGAGCAAGTAATCAATGGATGTTGCAGCGTTGCAGGTGTCTGGTACGACAGTTATTATGTTAATCACGATTCCTCGATGATCGAGATAGCGTAATCCTTATCAATAATTCAATGTTAAACCCCAAGATTGGTGGTGGCGGGCTATTTTTAAATCCATGATGCTTCACCACGTTGCGTGCGTGGGATTTTCAACGCCTTGAACACAGTTTAGTACCAATGACCTTGGCATATAAGCCATGGAAAATTAAAATGACCCCAATTTTGTACACTCATTTGTCGACTATAGGTAGAATTTGCTCCAATTCAAGTGTATTAATGACATTCTGGATATCTTCAAAATACACTGATTAACTAAAATGTGTATTTTCTCTTTCAATATCACAAAAACTTGAAACAAATTTGACCAGTATTTATCAAAACTGTTCTTTTGTAACAGATAGGATTAATTGGACATTTATTTTAATTTGGACTTAAGTCTATGAAATGAAGTTCTTGATGACCGGCCAAACCCATTCAAGTGTCAATGTGCGCCCGGTCCTAAAGAACAATATATTCATGTTAGGTCATGAAGTGAAGCACAAAATGGAGTAAAATTGACTGATTAGCAGGATACCTCGCTGATAAAAAAGTTATGGTGCTCACAGCGCCATCGATGCGGCCAAGTCATTGCAAGCCGCCACAGACCTGGTTCATACGGATCGACCTGTTAACATGACTACAGCATTGACTCAAAACTATTTTGGTATATTCGTCCTCAGACCACACTTACCTGGCTGCGTATCAAAAATCTTGGGGGCACTCCTTTCTTGCCATCTTGTGAAAAAAAAGCTTGAACTTATCTGTGAAAATGCCACTAGTATATTAGAACATTATGGAATTTCATTGATTGACATGTAGGCTGGTATAGTTTATCAAAAATAGTGGCATTTGGACGGTTGAATTTGAGGCAATTACGCGCGCTCATTACTTCACAGCGATTTGCCCAGTACTAGCTTTAGCGAATACAGAGAATCTTGTGTTGTCGGTGTATCTGTAGTGTAGAAGTTAATTATGGTCCGGCGGACTCATAGTCCGGGAACAATGGTGAACAATAGGGCAATCAATCAGTTGACTTTCAACGCAACATTAGTTTCACCCTTTCTTCTGTTCTCGTCTATGGAGCCCGGACTTTTGCTCCCGCCGGACTATTTGCTTTCACATGGGTCTGATGTCGGGCGATTTTGGTGATTCTTACACTAAAAAAAAATCTGGTCATTAGTTCAATTTGGTTATTGGTGATTTGCTTGTACTTTTTGGCGTAATATTGTTGTAATTTTCCTACTGTGAAGAGTTTTAAATGTTAAAGAAACATCTCAAAGTTGCCATTTTCCCCATATTATTTTTATTTATTATTAAACTTTAGGCAAGGGTAGCCCCTTCAGTGGACCAAAGCACTGAATTCCAAAGAGGCCCTGCATATACACAATGTACATTGTACAGAATTAACTTATACCATATAATATAATATAATTTTTTTTTTTTTAATTGATATAAATAATATTATCATAACTAAGAGTGGAAAAGGGGAAATATTTAATTATTCATTACTTTATGAGTCGTTTTGTGAGTTACATTACTAGCCTTTGGTATTCCACCTCATTTTGCAGAAATTAATATTTCCTATCCTTTGAGAATAAAGAACAAAATATTCCTTAATGGGAACGATTTTCTCCTTAAGTCCCTTTCTTACATCATCTGCAGAATAAAAACACAATGATAAAAATAACTACGGATACACTACAGAAGTACAAATATGCTTATGGATTTACAAATTTAGATGCCTTTAAGCTGAGACTCATTTTATTTTGTAACTCCTCAAAAAGTTTGGAATTTTTTTTCAGACATGTATTTTCTCATTAATTTTGAAATGTCGTACCACTCTTTTTGCATATCAGTACAAGCTCATGTATTCCTCTATACAATGACACCAAAATCATAAGAATTGATTTCTTCAATGGTTGAGTGACACTCATTTGGATACTGGTAGGTCTGAAAAAGCCAGTTAATTTCAGTGCCGTGAGTTTAAGAGTTTCCACCGTGTTACAAGTCACAGCTTAAGAGGAGTAAGTTTGCTTTAAACGCGGGTCTTTGATAGGGAAAATGGCCAAATGAGTGGTGCATTCCAGTATCTCATCATGCCACGAGTATCAGATGTACAGAGGCTGCTCGTGCTATGGAGGAGCTATAAGCCCATTCCGTATCGTGCTAGGATCGTCAATAAGTAACTTGAGAATGAAAGGGTTAAAAAAACTTCAGTAGGCCTGCCATCAGCAAACTCATCAACTTGTGGCATTCCGTTTAACCTAATCCTCTATAGACAGTAATCCCGGTCATACCTATACTCGATTCGCGCTGATTTAGGGACACCAACCTTTACATTTACTGGTGCGAGCTGGTTGTCGGCGATCACAATAACACTTTTGAAGCACTCTTATCCGGTGTTCTTAATACTGTGTGATCTACGGTCAATACAATTTACCGTGGCACGTCACATAGAGGCCTTATTTCCAAAAAGTTATTTAGCGCGATTGTAAGCTAAACGAACGTTTAAATGTGAATAACATAATGCTTAGTAACCGCAATTCCAGAAGGAGTTTAAAAGCTAACGTCAATTTTAACTCCGCCAAATGCATCGACATTTAAACTATGTACGGGGCTAGTTTAAGAAGTGTTTTAGTGTTGTTTTCGCCCAGTAACACGGCTCATTGCACACTCCAATTGACAACAGCAATTGGGTGCTCCATCTCACCCAAGTTGGTGTAGCACCTTAACGGCGATGGAAAGCCATAATATCACTTTGTGCCGCTCAACCCATTAAAACAATCCGCTCCGCTTTTATACTCAAGTTAGCGTCTTTAATCAACGATGTTACTCGTGTTGTAAGCTTCTGTGTAAGTAAAGCAAATGGTTACAAAAATTCAAACGAGCGTTTGCTTAAACGCATTTTTAAATTCGGAGGGCGATTTTAAAGCTAAAATCGCTTTAGCTAAACAAGTTTCCTTGAATAACGGCTCTGGTCACGGGTAAAAGTTACGGTCGTTAAAAAATGTAAATACTACATGCAAAGGCAGGTGCGCTATTGAATCCTTAATGGGGTAACCATGTTTTGCGCTGTCCCACACAGTGATAATTGGGCTCCACATACGTTACCTTAAACTAATACTACAATACCATAGTCAATACCCACTCATGATGGTTAAGCGTACTTCTTAAGAGGTGAAGCACGTTGGATAAATTTTGGCAAGAACACCTTTGGCCTAAACACACACATAAAAAATCCCTCAATTAAACTCTGGCCGTATTCCAGAATCTTGCTTAGCTAAACGCGATTTTAGTTTAAAACTGCCGTAATTTTAAATTGCGTTCAGAAGCTTTAAACACAGGAACCTCGTCGTTATTTAACGACGCTACTTGAAGTATAAAAAATGCCTATTGTAATTTAAATGTGGAGCGCACAAAGTTTATCATTGCTTTCCCATAGCGTTTAAGGTTGATGCCTCAACTGGGCGAAATGATATATCGCACCATTGGCTGTTGTTCATTGGAAAGTGCAATGGGCCGTGCCTTGACGGCAACACACACTAAAACACTTCTTAACTAGCCCCGTACCCCAGTTTTCCGTGGCTTAACCGAGGTAGTCAATTCCGAGGGTTCAAAATTTCCAAGTTGCCCCGCCAGAGGGGAAAAAATTCGGAGTCGTTCCCAGTGATTTGCGCCAAATAGTTCGAAACTTGACGAAATTCGCGCGTACCGCGCGAAATTTGCGAATTTACTAATTTTGCCCAAATTTATCTAAAATTGGTCCGAAATTCCCCCGAAAAGCGGAAATGAAAAGGCCTCTTTTGGTCCATATCGTCCCGTTATTTTGAGCCAGAGGGGGCAACTTGCCCCCCCTAGCCCCCCGCCCCCGGTCGGTCGCCACTGCCTAGTTTAAATTTCGTGCCTTTTTGGCAGAGTTAAAATTGCGTTTAATTTTAAAATCCTTTTTCTGGATTGCCGTTTACTTAAGCGATACGTTATCTCACATATAAAGCGTTCCGCTTAAGCTTAAAATCGTCGCAAACATCGGCCTTTTTGGAATCTGGCCCTTTTGTTCAAAATTCGAGGAATTTCTTTGTCAGTCTCCCTTAGGAACAATGCACCATAGAGTATAACATACCGGCCCGTATTCCCAAAAAGATGTTTAGCGCGATTTTAAGCTAAACGAACGTTAAATGTGAGATAAACATAATGGCTTAAGTAAACGCAATTCAGAAGTATTTTAAAAGCTAAACGCATTTTAACTAACCTCCGCCCACAAGGCTCGAAATTTCACATGTACGGCTATTTAAGAAGTGTTTTAGTGTGTGTTTTCGCCCAGTGCACGGTTCATTGCATTCTCCAATTGACACAGCAATGGTGCACATCATTCTCACCCAGTTGGTGTAGCCCCTTAAACGCTACGGAAAGCCCATAATCCCTTTTCTGCGCTCAACCATTAAACACAATACGGCCTTTTAATACCTCAAGTTAGCGTCTTTAAATAACGACGATTTTACTCGTGTTTAAAGCTTCTGTTTAGTAGTAAAATGGTTAAAAATATTTAAAACGCTTTTTGCTTACACGCATTTTAAATTCGGTACGATTTAACTAAAATCGCGTTTGCTAAACAAGTTTCTTCTGGGAATACTGCCAGCACCGTTATAGTGCTCATTAGGCTTACCGTTTTTTTCAAACTTATGGCTCCACGAGGACCAGTGAAAATGTAAGAATACAATAAATCTGTATACAAAATCCGTTAGATTTTAATTAAGAAAAGTACAGTAAACCAAATTTATTTTTTACTTGGCCCTTTTCCCATCAAGTCACGTTTATTGTTAGTCAGCGAAGCGACTTCTGGATGGATTAAAAATTCTTCTTCCCTAGTTCACCTAATTGCTTATGACCCAAACTTTTCCCCATCTCCTATATCAGCGCGAAAATCGAGTATAATCTATTTTTCTACCACATAGCCACGATTTTTATTGCATAAACTATATTGTTTAATAACCGTGGGGGCCACCCTGATTTTTGACTCAAACAACAAAATGGCGCCAAATTATCCCATTTTTGGCTAAATCCCGCCAAAAATGCACATTTCGTTGTAAAATGCTCAAAAAAAAACTCAGAATTCCACCTTTTAATCTACAGAGGCACATGTCATGTCCTCGACAAAGGAAAAAATCCGATTTGTTTTTTATCATTTAATGAACCAATTCAAATGGCTGCCATAAGTCCGCTGTATATAGTTATGCATCCCATAAAAGTATTTTTCAGATATATTCGTAATGTGAAAGATGCCGTATTAACTTAGGTTTGAACGACACGGCTGAGCTGACACGTCTATCCCGTTCTAATCCCGTGGGCATGAGATGAAGTTCATAGATATCGCGGGTTTGTTTTCGATGCAAAAACCTGTCTGGAAAAAAAGTTTTAAACATACTTCATTTACGACCTTCTATTGGTATATTCCGATTCCCTTGGTGTTATTATCACGAATATATATTAGTAGGCAAAAATAAAGCAATAAGGAGGTAGTAAATGAACATTTTTCTACCAGTTTTTTTGATGTACGCTTGTAAATAAAGCAAATTTTAGTATATTCACGTGCCTTCCTTTTTCTTTCATTTTGCGCCAAGTTATTGAGCAAACCCCTCGGTAAGTAACACTGACTAAACGACGTCCATTGGCAAATAAGAATCAGTGACATTTGCATTGATTGTTAAGCAAGCTAGTAAATGCCATTTTTTTTAAAAATGCGTGATGGACCCCGTAATAGCTTTATATTAAAGCCTCTGACCTAGTAACACGACAACAACCCAATTGGAGAGTCTAGTCAGATTGTTATACGGCCAATCCTGTGAACTTGGGCATGGAAATGTATGAGCATTTGATGCAAAGGGTTCACCCTTCCCGGCCTAGCTAAAAAACCCAAATCAATTAACTGTTTCATCTACGATCAAGAAAAACTTGCACGATTCTCGATCCTTGGCCTAAATGATCGTAACTATAGCTGGCCGCGGCGATTGTGTGTGTGTGTTGGAACGCATTGATGAGCTAGCCCGAGGTTTGCTCACTCATCTCCGCTCACGATATCCCCATGGTTTTTGCGTTGTAGGAGAACACGGGCAATGTAATTTTTAGTAGTATGGAATTTCAATATATGGTTAAATCTCATCTGAAATTTCCCTTTCCACACAGCCACAATCATTTTGTTCATTGAGTTGCATGCATGGCAGGGCTTGTGTGTGTGCGTGTGGTGTGTACAAGTACCTGCCATTCAGCACAGTGTAGTCGCCTTGGCTTAGCCATTCCATGATAAATACGTTCGTATTCGTCAATCGACATGTCCAATGCATCTATCCTGTAATTATGTTTCTAATATGTGCGCCACTGGCCCTTGACATATTTGTCAGTAATTTGTGTTAAACTTTTTTAATTTGAGTAATTTAATAACCCTTTGTGCCTTCACAGACCATGCTCACGCGGGCTGCACGTATCAAAACATTCGGGGCCTATCACTTGTTTTCCACGAGCTCGTACAACGCTTCGCAAAAGGTCAGATAAATGGTGTTGGTGTTGCCGCGTTTGTCTCATCCCCGTTACTAACGAAATACGCCCCCCCCTAATAAATGCTAGTGGTCGGACTTCCCTCTAGAGACAACATCTCACT
>JAMKCH010072275.1:0-10825 GCA_023653785.1 Ophioderma brevispina
CGCAATTTTTCTTCTTTTAAGGTTTTTTTCACAGATGTCATCCACCCTTATATAGGATCTCAAGTTGTGTTTGTAGTGAAAACAGGGATATACCGTACATTGGAGGGATTGTGAGATCGACAAAGTTGAGGTAGGTAACAGGGGGAAAGGTATTCCAGTTTTTGGCATAACTCCACATCCGTTAATGGACAACATGTTAAAGACATAAGCCCAATGGATTTGGATATTTAGTTTCCAGTACCCGCCCACCCCAAATTTTCATTTTTGTCAAAATTTCATTATTTTGGTTTAAAGTCATATCAATCAATCAAATTTCTTTCCTCTGCCAAATCAATATATACATGAAATATAAGTAGGTACAAAATCTATTACAAAAGAAAATAAAGGGATGTGAAGGGATGTGGATACCACAAAACGCAGAGAGTATTTAGTTGTGGTAACCAAACAAAAAAAAGGTTTCAAAAAACAAAGTCAGAACATAATACAATATACATAGCCATCCCCGGAACGTGAAACCCTCCCGAAAACAATCACTAAAATAACCCACCAATTTCCCCCTACACAAATAAAGACATACAAAACAGGATTACATTAAAAACAACTAGTATTACATAATCCATATACGCGAGAGACAAAAGACGAAAAGCCATATTGAAGAAGCAAATGGACAAATCGGTTGAGGAAAAAGTTGATTTGTAAAAAAGCTGCCTGATGTAAAATATGAAAAGTAGGAGGGAAATATTTAATGATATGATTTAATAATAATGAGCTTGAGTGCGGTTTTGAATGAATATAGAAGAACATCTTGTTAGGGGAAGGGTTTAGGGAGTTCCAGAGTAAGGCACTTGTGATTGAATAGTGTTTCTGGGCCAAGTAGAGTTATTTGTAGGATTACATAAAGGTCATTAGAGGGTCGAGTATCATGTGAATGTATGTTTTTTGTTCACAAATGAAGTAATTGTTCATAAACATCTTTGGGTAAACAAACCGTGGACTATATTTAAACCTAAAGATTTAAAAAGATGTATTTGTAAATAGGTGAATTTTAAGGGTGTCAAGGGTAATAAATAGAGGGTCGGTATAAGCTAACCACAGGGAGTTGGTACAAGTTCTAATAACGCGTTTTTGCATAGAACAGCGTATCTAGATGAGTTTTGTTTTTGTCGGCCCATATTCGGGCCACAATAGACTGGAGATAGAGGAGAACAAATGTACTTATAAAGGGTGCGGGTTTTTGAGCTGCTGAGTTTTGAGGTTTTGTGGGAGATAAGGGCGGATTTTACGAATGATACCATTTTTGCGATTATTTTACAGACAGGGTAGTATGGGAGTTCCAGCTAAGATCATCATCAGTAATATGCCAAAAACTTAGTAGTGTGGACGAGGTTTAAATCTTTATTATCAATTTTGATTTTTATTTGTTTATCTATTTTTTTACTGTATTTGTTCTGAAATCATGTAATAGTTTTTTAATAGTTAAAGAGAGTTTATTTAGTTTAAACAAATTATATAGTTGCTAATTCCGAGTTAATTGTAGAAGATTCAAGACCCTAATGCAGTCATGGGAAAAAAGAGTATGTTGGATCATCGGCAAAAATAATGAAATGAGACGTTTGTGAGCATAAGGGGAGATCATATAATTTTTAATTTTAATAGGACGAGTAGTGGACTAGAAATGGATCTTGCGGGACACCACAGGTTTTATAGCAGAAAAGAGACGACGACGATTTCTCGTTATACACAACATATTTTTTTTTTTTTTTTTAAATTCGCAAAAAAGCAATATAAAACGGGCATTAAAGTTTCTTTAAGTTTCTTTAGTATAATACTATGATTTATGGTATTCAAAGGCTACTCAGTGGTCTAAAATATACAGATACATGATGTTTATTGTACAGTTCTTCAGGACTTCAACTAAAAAATTCATTGTTGCCATGTAAGGTGACCCTTTTGGGACGGGAAAAGCCGAAAATGGTGCAAATCTTTGGAAATCTTAAATACAGATAACTTTCAGCTTCGCCAAAATGGAAACGCTAGTCGCCGGACTGGTCTGGCGAATTACTGTTGTGAATATATTTACCGGACAAAACTACTGGCTTAGTAATATTTCTCTTACTCTTAAAATAAATTGAAATACATTTATTTGAAAAAATGCCCTGGTTGGATTCGAAAAAACCTGTGATACCCTGAATTATAAATCGATGCTCTTATCCATTACACTAGCGAGGGAGGAGGGCGGATGTGGTGGTATTGATTTTATCCTACATTCCTTTAATAAGCCTTTACGGCATAACCAGCTAATACTTATTGTGATATGATAGATTATACATATATAAATAGCGCACGAATAAGTTGTCCGGTAATAGATTCACAACAGGAAGTCGCCAGATAGATCTGGCGACTAGTCACTTCCTCTCAAAATATCAGGCATGTCGTTCCTGATCATTGTAACATATTTTTTGTTGGCGGAGGGTTACTTAGTGGTTAATAATGAAAGTTTTACGAGTTTCCTACCAATGCTCCTGATTCATGCGCTTGCGGATAGGCTTACAAAATTCGGGATGATTATATTCTGCCACCACTTAAAATTCGCGGCACCTTAACATGCGGTTATTCTGTTAAGTTGCCGAATTCGTAGCCTGTGGCACAGAGACTAAATTTCTTTTCCCAAAATTCATCTTAAAAAATGTTGAATTGTATGAAAGAATAAATATTACTTAAAATAAAAGTATCAAATGTTATAAAGTCTGATGTTAGATATACAAATTTAGGTTTAGACAGCGTCATCTTATTATTTGACCAATGACGTATTGTCCGTACACATTTATATGAAATCTTGAAAATAATTGAATAATGTGAAAATAGTGACCACACCACCTACCTTTTTTTCGAAACCAGTCAACTGGAAACTAACAATTCAATTCCATTGGCCTAATGTGGAGTCTATGCCTTAGCAGAAATAGTAGCATGGCAATGAATGCAAACTATGGATAAATGTACGATTATAATATATTTTTTCAGTTACTGCCTTCAGAATGAACTTACCATATGCATATATTACAATATGGTCAAATGGCAAGGAAAGTTCTCTGCGACGAAGCTGGCCTGACTGAAGAACGGAGCATATGACTGTGTGTTTGTGTTGTACAGACTCGTCGAATTCGGCAGGCAACAGAAGAATGTTAGCATAGACTCATAGGCAGCAAGGCTGGGGGTTCGGAACTTTTTGGCACACCCATACTCATAATCACTGTCGAAGAAAAAAACTTAAAAAAAAAAATTGTTAATTTGCCACTAACAAGAACTCTCCTTGGCAGCACTTATTTGTTGTGTTTGTAAACATCACAGTGGCTTAATTCACCGAATTCCTTATGATTTCATCTCACCGTATGAAGTGATGCGAAGAATGAAAATCACTGTTAGTTTGGGTAATAGTGGAGAATCCACTTAACGAACTACCAAAAAAACCAAAAGTCGTGATTTATTTATCTACACTACTTTAATTCAAATACACTTTAATCCTCATATGAACATACGAAAGATATATCTTAGGAAAGTTCCCGTAAAGATGAATTATGTGAGATATAGTAACAAGATGAGCAAAATTCATACTTCGCAGAATAGATAACAAAAGAAGCTTCAACAATCTTGTTTTCTTTCATGGGTTGCCTGCTCGGGTTAGAAGATTTAGGTGCTTGTGTTGCCGTGCGAAGAGTCGGACTTCAAAATCATTTCGAGGGAAAAGCTGTAAAAACATGTAACCATTTCCCAAATAAAGGAAACTAACAATGGATTTGAAATTAACTCAGTAAAACCGAGATAGAAACAAAGTAGCCCCGGGCCTGAAAATAAAAAAACAAAAGTAAAATAGTGAATAAACAAACATGAGCCGGCAAACATGAAAAAACGAAGTTTATTTCAACGTTGGTATAAAAATCTGTTTAAAAAATAAGCATGGCAGGTTTGGATGAGAATGAATGAATTAAATGAATGCATATGAATGAATGAATTGAATGACATAAATGAATGAATGAAGGAATGAATAATGAATGAATGAAGACAGAATGAAGGAATGAAGGGATAGATGCACGGATGCACGGATGCACGGATGCACGGATGTACGGATGGAAGATAGATATTAGTTGAAAGCCTCCACCCTCGGTAAAATAGTGGCCGTTCGTGACGTTTGAGTAGTCTCCCACCCCAAACCAGCAAAATCCCATTAAAATACCAATTTCCAAGTCTGAGAGATAATTATAATGACAAGTTGACTTCCTAAAAATACGACATCGTCATGGTCAGATTAATTATCTTGCCAAATCCACTTATTACTAAAATATGATGTCTGTCATGGTTGAGATATACTATCTTTCCAAATTGACGTCCTTAAAAGGCGTGTATCATTGTTTAGAATAGATCTTATCTGTAAACATTCCAAATTTACAAAATGTTACAAAAGTGCGATATTATGTCTTCATGTCAAGAGAAAAAAATATCTCGTCCATCGTGACAAGTGGATGGGCCCTTTAGCCTCATATAGCTCTTAAGAATAAAGATTCATCATGGAAACCTTTTTGTCCTTATTTCAGAACATGCTAAGATTCTCTGAAAAAAAGTTTTCTATGAAAGAACCCTTTTATGTTTATTAGCATATTTTTGTGAAGAGATTAGCTTAAGCACGTAAAAGGCAATATATTCCATTAGGCCTTTGGTTCTAAAATGATTTCGTGCCCCCCCCCCCAAAAAAAAAATCTTCGGTTCTATCAAGAACCTATGAAGGGTACTCATTAACATTAATATTATCTTTAAGGGTTCCTAAATTGTAAAGAAGAAAGTCTAAAAAGACCTATTGGGGGCAACAAACTTGAAAAGACTTACAATATATCATGGCCAATAAGTTTAAAATTTCAAAGGACTAACTCAGAGAAATCAGAAAATAAGAAAACAATCACCAAATATCACGATTTTGAATGTCTGTAACCAAAATAAGTAAACATCCTACAATATTAGACTGAAAGCACCCTAATAAGGACAGGATCAGAGGTTTTAGTCATTACGCAGTGCATGTCCGATATACGGGTCACTTACTGCAACACGTAGCTATGCATGTAATTGAATAAAGATCATATTTTTGAACCACTGCTAATTGTTCCCTTTCTGTAAATTTTCAGTTACAAACAATACTTACACACTGCCCAAACAAAACTGGATTATTAACCGAGAGATTTTGAGGAACTCAAATATCGTTGTCATAATAGTAAATTCATATAGGTTAGACATCCATATAGATTTCTTACTTGTATTGGCTGACAGAAATGTTTTAAAAGAGAGAAAAAAGGGGTGCATTTTAATTATTTGCTTATATTTCATTTAGAAAACATAGGCTTGAATTTCGTATTGCTCCTATACGACGAAATTAGAAATTTCACAATTTTGAACCAAAGAAACACTTGAGAGAGGTATTTTGATGGAAAGCTTACATCGGGGAAAAAATCAAGTACTGTCGATTGTTAGGCACCTCTGAAATCTCTCGTTGCATCATTAACACATGGGTGTTTGATTTTTTAACATCCTCGTGAAATCAATAGGAGAACCCGCACCCACTGGGGTTAGATTACACCATTTCGATGTTAAATTACCTCGTGTGAAGTGTTAAATTTTGGTGTTACAATGCATGATAGGACACTGCTTGTTCGTTAATTTACATCAACATGGTCGGTGTTAAGTATTGTTTTTAACACTGCCAGTGTCAATTGCAATCATGGTGTTAAATTTAACCCTAATGGGAATCAATACGGGACCGCAACCATCTGGTGTTAACACCCAATTATATTTGTTAAGTATGACTATTCATAAGCCCGAATCACCCAAAATGAATAATTAAAATGTGCGGACAACAGTGATGTGTTAGATCCTAAATTCAAACATAGAACTAACCGAGAAGCATTGAACCGACTTGTTGTTAAAGTTTAACACCCCATCAGTTTTTACAGTTTAAGGAATTCTACAGACTTATCCTTACTAGCTTTTACTTATTCCTGCAAATTTTAAATATTTGACTTTGAGTGAATCATGACAGGAAATCCATAAATTAAAAATTCAGGATCTTTCAGTATAGGTTTTGTCACCTAATATAAGGTTTTTCATCTAAGATTCTCGTCGTAATGCCAGTTTTTATTTGCATTAAATCTTTTCATTGAACAAAAATGTACTAAAGGACATCGCCGGAATAAGGAATGAAGGACGCCCTCTGTAGTTTCAATGAGACGGATTGAACTTGAAAGGTTTCGCAATCATAAAAAGCGACGTGCTTAAAGTTTACTTTGGTTTTAAAAAAAATCCCCAATTTAAAAAGTCCCCAAAGCGGTTGTATGTAAAGTTATAATACAGCTTCAATGGGTAATTGGATTTCCTTTTTGAAACCCTTCCCAGAACCCACCAATGCGCTTGCAAGGGTTGCGCTATTATTTAGAAACCATAGTATGAGTGGCATCTGGTTCTTGGGGGGAAAAGACTCCTTTTGCATTTGTTTTCTGGGGGCCGGAACACTAAAGGAATTGCCAAAAACAACATACAATATATCACATACAAACATACCACATCACTATGCGGTAAGGCATTGCTAATCTAACAAGGGCTCAGTTAAGTAGCCTTGGATGAGCACAATTAACAACAGCTGACGATGCATGACATCAATCGTACTAAAATACATGGAGTAGTTGTCATAATGGTGAATGAGCATTGAACTGTGCCATGGGAATGGTGATTTTATTCGCTAATAATAACTTATTCATGAATAAATAGCGCGGTCATGGGCTTGTGTTGTATTCCAGAGTCTGCTTGGTGTGGAAGGAGGTTATATAATCCAAATCTTCGAAAAGCAATAGGTATTTGGGTATTGTTACGAATGGCTGCATGGTGCTCTGTTAGCTTATGAGGACGAAATGTATGTCTAGGAGTCACAAGCTCCATAAACAAAGAGCCAGCTATGCAACATCTTACTGTTTTCTTCATAAAAGCAATAAAATGGTCATTGAATTGAAATGGAGGCATGCTCTAAGCTTGCTTTTCCAGAGAGCATGCCCATGAAGTTTCTCAAATTTTTCTCATTGTTTCTTATACAACGTGTGTTTGGGGATATAAAAAAAAACGTGCGTACATGGTAAAGTAGTATTGTTTAAACACCCACTCAAAAGTTGATGGGAAATTTAACTATGATGTTATAGAGGGCCTCCTTCATTCTTATCCGGCGATGTCCTTTGAAAGTTGCGGGCCAGACTGGTCGGCCGGTTGAAGACGAAGAGTGGCGATATAGAGGGCGTTACATGTAGTTGAATCAAATCCAGGGGTCGGGGGGACGGCCAAGATAGCGTCGTTTGTGCCGTTCGTTCCCTAGGTTTTTAGACGTAATCTAAAATTGACAAATATTCTAAGTCGAAAATTATGTTTGATATATAATATTTTTCCACTCAAAATCCGTTGGAGTGGAAATCAACTCCAGTATAAGTATTTTTTTGGTAGGAAAACGGTACCAAACTGGATCCATTTGAACGAGGCTCGCTTGAACCTATGGTCAACGCACTGGCTGAGTCCCCGCTATTATAGCTGCGGACCATGTACCAGGCCGGTACAGGTAGACCTGCACCACCGTGAATGATTCGGTGACCTTGATTGTAGCAATCCTCTCATGATCCGGTCTTTAAAAAACGGATTTTTGATGATGTTTTTGCACACAATTTGCACCCACAGATGAAGCAAGGGCCAATTTAAACGGCCGCGGTTCCGTACGGGAATCCCACTCGCCACTCACTCCGGAGGGGGGGGGGGGGGGGGGGTTCTCAGGGGTTTGTTGGGTACCCATGATCGTTCAAGGGGTTCTGAAGGTGACCACTAACGGGGACAATTTTCAGTGAAAATCAGGGGTGTTGGATTAAATTGTTATCTTTACTGGCCCGTGGGGCCAGTGAAATAGGAAAACCTACTGGCCCTGCAGGGAACTCACTAGCCCAACAAATTTCCACCTATGCCACCAAATTTCTTGCTTACTCCAAACTGTGAAATTGGCCTCCGAAAATATCCAAAAATACAATAGGCCTATGTTAAGTTGAGCCATCAGTTCCTGAGGGAGCACTACAATCTTTTGGTCAGGGACGGGTGTGTGCCAGCGCGAAAAGCACCGAATGGGTGTTGAGAACTGATTTTTTTTCAATAAATTTGGTCTTCGGACCTGATTTGGTTTGTAGCAATAATGTATTTTATGGACTGGAAACTGCATTTTAGTCAAATTAGAGGTTGTAGATATGATGAATGGCAGACCAGAGAAGAATTTTCACCACGGAGCTAAAATTTGTGAGTTTTTGTGGCAAAGTAGGGGAGTTTTTAAAAAAATGCAGAGGAGGCGCAAGCCCATACCGCTATTCAGATTAGTGCCCTAGATACGGGCCTTTGCATCGCGTTGTCTATTTTTATTTTGTCCATTTTACTTGCACTCAAATTTTCCATAACCTACATTTGTAGTTATACAAAAAGTTACCAAAAATTAAAATTGTTAAATAAATGTTGCAAAAAAAAATTAGTCCTCAGTTCTACAAAAAATCATATTTACTCTTCAGTTGTCACGTTGGGAGATAGCTGGAGATAACTTTGTTCTGTTTCTTTTCGTAATACTCGTTGGAGCTTTTTATTGCTAGGAGTATTCTCTAAATATGTTTTGTAGGGCATGGTCCACTGCAATTGGTTAAGAAATGCTTAATTTTGCCCTGAGTTCTAAAAAGAGGTTAAAATGCCGCGAAGCGGAATGATTATGTGTGCTGTTATGGAATTTGGTTGTCGTAATTGTGAGATCATACTTTTTGGGAAAAGCACTCACCGAACGAAGCATGGCCCTACTGGTGCCGCTACGTATTGCATAAAAAACTCTATAGTCCGTCGGCTGGGTGGTCCTCCGTGTGGGAAGGAGATGTGCCCTAAGTTACTCTTCACAGCCATGTACTAGGACCAATCAGACAACAAAAAAGTGAGGGTAGACTTTTGCTGCCCTGGCACTTTTTTCGCTAGAGGGCGTTTTTAAAAATGACCGCCAAAAATGCCATTTAACACAATATAATGCACGTTTTCCTTTTTCATAGCAAACTTTATGGGGTGAAATGGTCCATTTTTGTAGTGTTTTCCTAATTTGTTGATTTGGTCTTCAAATGCATAGAGCGTAAAAGTTCCCTACAAACTGTATCCTAATGGAGGGCGCTTTTCAAAATAGGCCGCCAAATGCAATTTAGCACCTCATAAATTCATAATGATGTTCTACTAGCCAAACAAATGGGGGTGAAATGCCCCAGTTTTCAGTTTTTCTCTATTTGTTAATGTTCAAATGTTATAAGCATACATTCACACTAAAGGTATCCTATGGGAGTGCCGCTTTCCAAATGGACCACCCGAGAACGATGGCTACTTATAACACCTTATAATGAGTTTTAATTGCTAAAATGGGTTTAGTTAAGGTTTTTAAAATGGCCAGTTTTCAGGGTTTTACAATATTTGTGATGGCAATGTTATTAGAGCAGTCCACATTCATCCTTAAATGTATTCCTAATGGAAGGGCGGGCGCTTTTCAAAATGGCCGCCAAATGCCATTTTAGCACCACATAAATTCATAATGAGCTGCTTACTCGCCCAAACAAATGGGGTTGAAAATGCCAGTTTTTCAATTATTTTGTTAATGTCAAATGTATAGAGCTATCACATTCACCACTTAAATGTTATTCCTTATGGAGGGCGCTTTTCAAAAATGGCAGCAACCGACCGAACCGCCCGAATGCCTACTTCTTAACACCTTATAATGATGTTTTCATGCCATTAAAATGTGGTAACATGGTCCAGTTTTTTCAGTGTTTTACAATTTTGTGATGGCAATGTATAGAGCAGTCACTTTCAACTACGTACTCTAAATGGATGCATAATGGAAGGCGCTTTTCAAAATGGCCGCCAAATATAATTTAACACCTCATAATGAAGTTTTACTAGCCCAAAAATGGGGTGAAATGCCCCAGTTTGTCAGGGTTTTGCTTTATATTTTGATGTCATATATAAAGAGTGGTCACATTCACCATTTAAAGGTATTCCTGATGGAGGGCGCTTTTAAAAATGGCCGCAAAATGCGATTTTTTTTAACACATTGTGATGATGTTTCAATAGCATAAAGGGGTGAATGGCCAGTTTTAAGTGTTTTAAACCTAGTGATTTTTCAATCCATTATTTGTTGAGTTACGCTATTCAGTTTTAACAAACGCGGTTACGGTTTCATTTTCATCTTTCTCAGTAATTTTAAATGATTTTCTAGTGCAGTGATGTTCAGTTTAATGGATTTGTTCAATACTAATACAATGCTGTTATAGGTGATATTACAATCTAAGTGAATCTAAGTGCTGATAGGGTTGTGCGTTTAGCCAACTGCCACTAGATGAAGCGAAATTTGATTGAATGTGAAGCGAAATGATGTGACGATTTCCTGATGGATCTTCGTAGGAGGAAAAAAGATTTCCACATGACATAGTGGACATGATGGGCAATGTCTGACAGTGAAGGACACAATTCTGGCAGCAATAAATCGCATTTGGCGGCCATTTGAAAAGCGCCTTCATATGAAACGTTTTACGGCGTGAATTTGTAACCGTTCTATACATGTGACAATCCAAAAATATAGCGACAAAAAACCACTGAAAAAATGAGGCATTTCAACCTTTTTGTGGCTATTAAAGCATTACTATGAGGTGCTAAATGGTATTTGGCAGACATTTTGAAAAGCGGCCTCCATTAGGAATACATTTTA
>JAMKCH010072281.1:0-13537 GCA_023653785.1 Ophioderma brevispina
AAATGAGGTCAAATGGGTAATCTTTTTTGTTATGCATAATACTTGGAGGGTGGGGTCGATTGTTGATGCGAAAATTTTAAAAGGCACAAAGTCATTAGGGGGGTCCATCAGTCGAAGGTAACCACAAACTCAAGTGATGCATCCAAACTTAATACACATGTCAAGTCCCTACACATCCCAATTGATGGGTTACTGCAATCATTGATGCACTCGTTATAATATGTAGTATAATCTATTAAGTCCACTAGAAACATGAAGAAACACTCGATGTGATTTCCCTAAAATATCGGAGTGACTTTGCTAAACATCGTGCATCTGCTGCAGTCAAATCCCGTTTAAATTATCTTCCTATAATCTTGACTTTCCCAATAAAATAAGAGTTGAAAGTTTCGCAGTTTCTACCTTCCTGTGTGTGTATACATGCTGCTCTTCAACTTCTCGCCAACGGGGAATTCTTGGCTCGTCGCCCTACTAGGTGCCTGTGGCTTAAGTCGCACGCTGTTAATTGTCGACATGTTGCATAATTATTTTGAGCTACATTTTTGCAAGGGCGGGAAGCAATGTTTCTAGAAAAATGTCATCGTCTTCTCCGCGCTGCCCTGTGTTGTGTTTCACCATAGTTTTGTTCAGCAGTAGGCCTATACTGAGTTTACATTTTTCACAGACGGGGGCGACCTTGATTTAAAAAAAAATAAAAATACGAACTGCAAACTCGCCCCTCCCCCGCCGTATTTGTAACACGGGGAATCCCTGGGTGACGTAATTAGGAAATTAATTAGAAAACATCCAACCTCTACGCGTTCTTAAAAAATCAAATCACTTGTGATTTGTTCTGAGAAGTATTCTGCGATTATAGACAAAAATTTAGAGAAACACGGATTTGGTCAAGCGCAAGGTTTATTTACAACTCATTTTACGTTTTGTAGTTTTGCCATGCTTTTCCTCGTAGAAACAGAATGTAATTTGTCACAGTAAGTTTCGGAGGCCTAGATTAAATTCTTGTGGTGTCTATGCACGTGAACGCAGCTATGATAATTAGGTGTTTTCCTAATTATAACTTAGACGCCGAGTGTGTCAAGGGAGCTGAGTGGAATGTTGCTCGGGATATCGTTCGGAATGTTTGTTCGCAAAAATACCTTGGAATTTCATATGCAGATTGCTCAAACTGACGTCTTTTGGTTTTATTTTTTTATCCAAGTATACCACCACCAAGCAAAAATAGTTGAGTACAGAACTACATTTAATCGTTCGTCTGTAGTGTAACGATTACACGCAATAGACTCATGAGGAAAATGCATATCTATAACGTAAGAACCAGAAAAATGTTGAGATTATTTCATGTTTGCGATAGTTTATTTTTGCTTTATCTTCGTTTATTTTTTTGGTTTGGTTTTCAGTTAGGTTTACTTTGGGTTTCAAGGTCTACAAATAATGCCCAGTGGTTTTCCGACGGATTTTGCATTATGTGATCAAGCCAAGACCGGGGCAAATGAAATAAAAATAATCTTATCATGGCTGAAGTTTCATTTCGTCTAAGGCAGGCCTTAGTACGGAAACGTAAAACAATTAATATAAAACCATAATGATATAATCTTGATTTATTATAGTACACTGGAGTGGAACCTAGCTGGTTACCTTATGGCACACAACGCTTTCGAGGTCAATGTAAGGGCGCCTTTTGTTCCCAAAACTTGACCAAGTGGTGTGAAGTGGACCGCAGCCCCGGGAAGTTGATTTGATCGATCGGTTCTCTGACCTCGAAATTGCTGCCCAAATTGCTAACCCGACCCCGCACACACATGCCATTACATTTATTTATTAAATGACTATATCATGTGATTTAATCGTAATCTTACAAAAATATGATGACATTTTGTGAGCACCCGTGGCGACGATCGTAGGTGAATGCTGACTTACAATCGCAGTTCGCAATCACCGGCCATTTAACAAGGTCAAAAAGCTGAGCGATGATCCCCTTATGATCCCTTTGCCATATCTAATATGTTATTTCCTTTTCAGCACATGACCCCCTCGTATTTTATATCAGCCATCTGTACTTTTTTGATCGAAACTTAGCAATATCGTTAAATTTTTAAAAAAATATCGTATTCAGGCTTAAATGTTGAATCAAGATTCAAGCCGACGAGCGATCAGTCCGGCGCGTGTCAATCGCCATTGTCCTTGTTGTATTTTTAGTCGCTAGTTTTTTTTTCCATTTTACAATCCCAATATGAAAAGGACATATTTTAGACAACAATATAAAAACGTTATCATTTTTATTTCAATGTCATAAATCATTTTTTTTAAAATATTTTAAAATCCTTTCGACTATCATTTTCTGTCTCATTATTTGCTTATTTTGGATTTACTCTAATTAAAGCATGTATCAATAATGAAGAATTTGTTTGGACCAGTACATTCAATACGTTGTGTAAATATAACGTTGGATATAGTAAATACACTAAAATGAACAATTTAAAGGAGCCTAATAAATTTAAAAGGCTGTATGATTGTCCCGGCATTTGTCTTTTTTAAATCTTTTATTACTCAGCAATGAATAACATTTATGACAGCAAATAGATCAAAATCTGATTACAACCTCAATGAGAAATGCATGTATTAGTTGGTTCCAAGCTTTCACCTGCATCTGCAAATCCTTTGGCCTGACTGCTATCAAAATATGGAATTTCATAAAATTTACGGCCGATTGTCATCCGGGCTCTGATCACAATTGAAATTTTGCCCGATTCCACTCATGGTTAGCTGCATATTTTTAAAAAAACTGAAAATTTATGCAACGCTAGACAACTGGAATCACCAACACACATGTGTTAATTCTTTAATTTGTATTTATGGGAGGGGGGGGGGTAAAGCTAGATAAGTGAATTTAATAATGCAGAGAAACACACCAATGACGAACTGCCAAACCCACCCACCTCGTGAGTGGAAAGTTTTGGGAGCCGACCCGGGCTGTCTTTGAGCCTTGGGCGGACGCAATTGGCAATATTGAATACCCAAACTATTTTGTTATCATGCTCGGCAGGTCATAAACTTTTCATATGCACGTGCAAATACAAGTTTGAGAGTCGAAAAAAATGGTTAACTTTATTACTTGGGAGTAAATATAAGGCGGCAGAGATGTACACCCTGGTCCAAGCTACAGGAATGAACCGCCCTTCGGGCGCCCTCCGCGTAAATGGCGTGTCCTTGATTTATACGCTGATTGTGGCGTGGCCTGGCCTTTACCAAAAGGAGGGGACGTACTTTTTACAGTTTCAGCCGAGCGCATCTCTGATAAGGAAGAACTACTAACAGGGGAACACTCTCACAAACTGTTTCCAGGCTATTTGTCGTTGTCCTTATTACTTTTACAATTGTTTACGAGAAGAAATATGCTGGTAAAGTGATTGCATTCGACCCCCTCCTCCTATATTCCGTATCATGATGGTACCACGAACAGGATTCCCTGTCATTGACGTAATTTAATCCTGAACGTATTAAATTCTGTAATGAAGTACAAACCCGTTAACCCTACTCATTTTCTTTTGCAGTCGATTAGGAGAATGAAATTAATCTACCATTGATTGTTTTCGGAAATATACTCGATTCCATCCCAGCAACGGCACAGATGACAGGAATATATATTTTTTTGCCATATTTTTTTTCTTTTTATGTTTCGTAAGTTTTGCCTTATTCGTTTTTCACACAGACTGAATTCATGCTCAGTTCTGAATTATCACTTCCACTGTTAATAGTTCTCAATCTGAAACACTCTAAGCCCGCCCCGGTTCATGCCAGGACTACCCAACCCACGTGCAATGAGAAGTGCAAACCAATCCAGTTTTAAAATAGATATGAGTTTGCGGCCTGTTAGTTTCTACAAAATCGGAGACCAAACTTTGAAACCAGATAATAATATTTAATAAACTGGGCTTTTCATTTGCATTATATATAGCGAAAATTACACTCAATATATTTAGCCGTTACCAGTATGTAATAAGGCCTAAAAGATATAAGACCTGTAATTACAGTTTGATGACATGATAGGCTGTTATAATGGGCAACTTCATGGGGATTCCCAACAGGAAATCGGTGCGACTGATGTAGTTAACATCGAGAATAGCAAGTTTTGCACAATGCACTTGAACCACGTGGCAAAAATTCCCAATATACACGTACGGGGGAATGTATAGTCCTTAATGTTGTCATTTGCAAGATATTTTGCATAATGATAATCGTTTAAAAGTCAATCATATAGCAGTAAACGATCCTCAAGGGGTGACAAGGGATACTCCACGAAATGTCCTGCAGAGTTTCAATTCCATCACGCAACTAACGCGTTGTGACTCCCCGCGATAAAGTTCGGCCTTCGTCAAAAGGCAGTTTTACTAACGCGTTAGTGGTCGAGACTTTTGCGGGACAAAAAAACACCGCGAGACAACGCACTGTCACGGCGGAATTGATAACTCTATCCTGAAAGTGTACGTGGTAATATCCCTTTTGTCTAACAAAGTACGTGACCTCATGAACTCCATTTAACCCATTTATTTTGAAGTATGCTTCTGACTACTACTTATATACATCACGAATGCAATTTACCATATTAAGCAAAAATTGCGTGAACCCAGATCCTAAAAATGCTAACTAAGAAATCAACATTGTATACCAACAATAGCCAAAAACTTAATGACCTTTTGACCTTTGATCCTTCACATCAGGTCACTGATAGAAGAGGTTTATTTTGATTCCTCTGTTTAGAGAAAATTGTTAGCTATATACTGGTCCCGTAAATCATGCAAATTGGTCTATGACAAGTGGGAGATAATGGCTGTTAGGCTACCCTACCCCTATATTTTGCAGTTTTCTTTTAGCTGGCCTCATCCCACATGGCTCATCAATATCATCACCAAATATATGGACAATATTTCGTCGTTGGGAACATCCACATTCTTAAACTAGACATATTAGCGTTACAAATAGGTAACTCAAAAAATATCCCTTTGGTGCATGGAACCCCCTCAGCCACCCAACTAAATGTAATTTATAAATTCTTCTTTTGTACATCGAAATATATATTTTCCCCACTGAAAGGACATCTTGGAGTAAATCAGGTCATTTTTCAAAATTACTTTGGTTGCTGGTTATAACAAAACTTTCATTTGGGTAGGGTGGGGGGCCTCACTTTCATTTGGGTAATGGTGTGCAGCCCTCAGGTCCACACCTTGGACCATGTGAACTGAACAAAACTTACGAAATGGGGGTCTGCAACTGAAAATTGTAATTTCCTTGAGAACTAAATTTTGTTCAAAATTAGGCCACAAAGTAGTTAAAGGGGTAATGGCCCGAGTTAAGGATTGACGTTTTACATCTTGATAGATTGATCTTCACTTCTAAAACCCCATCTGTAAAGTGTTTCCGCGCCGTTTTCAACCGTTTTGATGCGATAGCTAAACTGTGATTTTGTAAGCCCCATAGAGTACTAGTGTAAAAATATAATATTGGTCGACCAAATAGACACATTTTCGCTAAAACTTCCCAAACAAAACATCCTTGGCTCTAGGATTTCACAGGGGAAATGAGAACAATAGTAGCTTTCCTCTGTACCAAATGTTTTGACCACTTCCGGTAAAATCTGGGCTCTGGGGACGAGGCTAGTAGCGATCGGGCCATGGACCTTTACAACTTAAGATTTTTGCTTGAATTGGGGGTCTTGTGCCTAAAACATGCAAGATAGTAACTTTTCTTGGAATTTCCGGATTTGGGGCCATAATAAAAAAAATCCGGAAATGTAAAAAAAAAAAATAATATTTTTTTTCATTTTTGAGATCAAATTGTTTCATGATAAAGGTCTAACTGCATCAACACACAAGTTTTAAGTCTCCAATTTATTTGTAGGAGGGGTCTGTACCCCCCAATCACGTAAGAAAATACGTTCCCTGAGCTTCACCGGATGCTACGCTAAAATTTGGCCTTCCGTCGGTTCAGATTTTGATTTTCAGGAAAATGGGACTGCTCCTCTGTTTACATCTCTGAACATGCTCAAGTGGAACCCTTGCAAATCAGTGGAAATATACACTGCCCGTACTTTGTTATCTGGAAATCAGGAGATCGAGTTTCAACATCTTGTTTAATATTGCATGCACAGGCAGAGTTAAAGGTACATTTCGTGATCCTAAGCACCTCATTTTTTGGTTATGGTTAACTAGATCCTTGAAAAAAGCCATATTTCCAAATTTCAGTTGATTCTGACTGTGCGTTTTGATGTTATGCACAAATGTTTGCCCCATAGGCCAATGTGTTGTATGTATTTTGTCTGTTTACGGACAGAATTAAAAAAATTATGAATTTCTTCTAGAGCAGATCGATTGCACGTAAGATTAGGCTCACATACTATATTAACCAATGTTCAGTGGATGATATAAAAATCTCAACTTTTTTAGGTAAGTCCAGGAGACTAGGCTGTATGATCACAAAATGCCCCTTTAATAGATGTATATACTCTTAGAATAGCAGTACCCAGTAACAGGCTGATGTTTATTTTTTCTTTTTTGGTGGGAGGAAAGGAAAAAGCAATAGAGGCTGTGCATATTCCGTGCGGGTAAAGCAGAATCCGCCCCAACCCATTCCAACAGACACCAAGCGACAGACGACCCTCAGACAGGTGCCTCCAAACTGGAGTCTAGAGAGCGACGAACAGTTGGCAGGTTTCTCTTTGAGCACATGGAGCAGGACAATGAGTTCCTGGGCAGTTGTTAAACAGTTTGTTGAGGCTGTGATGAGTCCTCTTGGGGGGTAAGTCAGGGGGACGATTCATGGAAAAGTGGGTGAGGGGGTTAGTGAAGAAAATGGGTGAGGGTGATGAAGGCCCTATTGACCCTTTCTTTTCCAACTCACTTTCACCAACTTACCTTTTTGTCTTGCTGTAACCCAAACGATCTCAACCCTTTCAAATTATGTAACCAATTGTTAGAAACTCCTACATGTATTTCTCAAAAAGTTTGTAAATTCTCCAAAATTTTAAATTTTCATCAATTTTGACACACTTTTCTTCAAAAACATGTGAATTAGTAAGTATTGGCAATGGATTTGCCCAAAAATGTAAAAAGAATGGCCACTTTCTTTGTCTCCACTGAAAAGAACTCCTCACCCTCTTATGAGGAAAGTTTCTCACTGAATAACACTTTAGTTTTGAGGTGATGGTCGATCAGACCATCCTTCAAAGTAGTGACCCACTGTAGGGTAGAAGAAGAATTTCAAAGAGAGCTGCAAGAGTCTGGATTTCTCTAATCAATTTGTGTGCAACTTCTAGCAGTTTACAAGAATTTAACTGGATTCTCGTGGATTCGTTTGAGGGAGACAGTCTTGGTGAGAATGCACTCTCGGCTCTCACCGAAAATTCTAGCCTGGCACTGGGGGTAAGTGTCTCGACTTGAAGTAGATTCATTTCCAGAATCGGTGGCCAATACCATTAAGGACCCCACTTATTTGTTAATTTATTTGTTGTTGTTTTTTCTTGTTATGATTGTTCCTTGTGCTTTGTAGTAAGTGATTTGTAACCATGGGACAGGGAAAGGGCGCGTATCGAAAGCTGTTATATTATTATATTATTATTAAGTGCGACATTTTGGTGTACCATGTTTTCTAGTTCTATCGGACTAAATAACATTACACAATGTTGTGTACTTTTTGGTCACATAAATTAGAATTTCAAGCATAAAATTAGTATATCACTCAATCTCTTTTGTACTGAAAAACATACGCACATGCAGGAGGATTCACACTATCTTTGTCAAATACAATGCGCTCTCGATAGCTTAACCCTCCGAGACCTTACGTTTGCACAAATGTCTCATTTGTGGCCCGACCAGAAACCTTCATATTACCACATTAAAAATTCGCTACCGCGAAATTCCGCCGATTAGCGCGCAATGTTTTTCGGGCAATCACCGCATGCGCAGTGAGTCGTTCCTTCAAATGTTCGCCAAATGGGAGCATGCTTATCGCTGACGCTTCCGGAAAAATCTTTCCAATCTGACGGCAAATAGCTGCACTGACCAGAAAAGAAACGTCCAATTCGAGCATCATAAGATCTTAGCCAAAAACGTAGCCTAAGAGTTTTGTGTGATCGGCGATTTAGATGTAATTTTCGATTTTTTTATCTCGCCGTATATCGAATGGTATACATGTAAGAGACGCCTATCCTAGCCCGAGATTGTGTGGTCCCTCTTGTAAATCCACTTCTATCCTCCGTCTTATGACGAGGACGTTTCCTGAAGAACGGGTGATTTACAGCTTCTATCACCTTTAAATTGATCAGGCTAGGCCAGGAAAAGTGTAAACAAATTCAGCCGGATTATGCCGCCATGTGAGTATTTGATGGTAAGCCGTCGTGCTAAAAAAAAAAACGGTGGTTTTATGATATTGCGTTTGCCAAAAAATATGATATTATTTTAGGTTATGTTAAAAACAAAGATCCTGATTCGGACTTTCAGGCGGATATTCCATGTTTTACTTTCATGGTATGGCTGCGCCACTTGCAGTTCCCATAAATCAATTTTTGGTGTTTGCCTTGTGCCCCCTGGGCTCGCTCCCCCAACCCGGGGGCCTATCCTAGGGTTGTGGGGGTTGTGTTCCTGGGTCCGTAGAGGGATTTTGGGTCAGGTTGAGTCAGATTGGGGGGGGGGGTCACCCAAAATGAGGACCATGCCACTTAGTTTGGAGTTTTACCGAGAAGCGTCTCCCATCGACTAGGGATGGGTTGGAACGGATCTAAACGTGTTTTGGACACCCCATCCTCCAAACGGAAGTGGGCCAAAAATTAGGTCTTCCTTTCAAGGTCCCTGGGTTTTTTGGGCCCGGGCGGGCCCAGGATCTCCCTTTTGAGTTCGGAAGGTGGGGGACCTTTTCCCATCTCAATCCCGGCCCCTCCCCCTGGTATTGCTGGGTCCGCGGGAGGGGGGGCGAAGGGTTCGCGGGATTCCTATACCTCGACGGCGGAAGGTCGGGGATTTACCGCCCATCCATCCCATGATCGGGTTCACCTAGGAGTCCACCCCTGAACCAACCCCACGGGGGAAAGCTGCAGAGGGAATAGACCCAAAGGCTCCCCTCGACCACCCAACGTCCGCAACCGTGTCTGATCTCCCGATCTTTACTGAAGAGGTCTCTAAAGAGAACTCCCCGGGTGCGCGGGTCCTCAAAGAAGAAGGAGCCCCCGGGTTCGACCCCTCAGTTAAGCTGGGCAGGATCGAAAAGGACAAGAAGGAGATCCAGTCACAAAAGACGAGACGTCAGGCCCCGTCCAAGAGGCCGACCCAAAAAGGGCGGCGCCACGACGGCAACTGCGCGAGGAGCTCCCGGACCCGGTGTGATCCCTGGACCAAGTTCCCTCGAGGGCAGGCCCCAAGGCCAACCCAGGTCGAGATCACGGTCCAGGCAGCGCGACCAGTCGGGACTCAGGGTAGGACCTCGCCCGAGGAATATCTTGACCAGCTCCCACGCGGGAGACTCTACGAGCCCAGCCCCATGGGTCGAGCTCACGGACGGGGATGCCCAGGTCGGGGTCGAGGCCCAGGTCGAAGACCCGACCAGGTCGTTTCCTAGAACCAGCTCCCGTGAGGACAGGCATTCAAGGCCATTCCCAGGGGGTCGAGCTCACGGTCGGAGATGACAAGGTCATGGTCGAGACCCAGGTCGGGGAGACCCGACCGGTCCGCTCCCTAGACAGCTCGCTGGAGGGCAGGGCATTCAAAGCCAGTACAAGGTCGAGCCTGGTCGGGAGTGGAAGCTCAGAAACGGGGACACGACCAGGGAACCCGGATCAGCTCTTCCCAGGGCGGCTTTGAAGCCCAGCCAAAGGTTAGAGTTCTTGGACCAGCCGGGGACCCAGGCCGAGCCCAGGGCTCAGGTCTTCCCTCAAGAGGCCGGGAAATCCACTGCCTCGTCTGGAGACCCAAAACCCGTCCCCCAAAGGGGTAAAGGTATTTCTTAATCTATTGCGACAGCTGGTAGAACCCTCTGTCATGGGTAAGCTCTCCCTCATCCTTGAGGGATAGAGCCGACCGGAGGGCACTTGCCGCCAAAACGCAAGCTCCCCCCGAACGAGATGAGCTCGCCCGCTAAGAAAAAGAGCCGCCTCCCATAGGGTCATGAGGACGCTATAGCATTGATGCTGCGAAAGCGAGGATCTGTTCGGGGGATGAGTCGGCGTCCACCTCATCCTCAAAAGAGGGGAGAGGCTGGAGTGCTTCGACGGAGGAGACCCTTCCGCTCCTCGTCGAGGATGGTTCGGTCGACGTTCCACCCTTACAAACGACCAGACAAAGGCAGGTTCGAAATAGGGTGGACCAGAACCTCGGGTCGTAGCCTCGCGCCCGGAAATTCCAGGACGGGAACGGCGGCGATTCTGGTCGGTGACGAAACCAGTCCCGATCAACAGAAAGAGATCCTAGCGGCACAGTCCACGTTAGTGGACGAGCAAACCTGGTCTCCTCGGACCGTACGGTCGACGGGGGGAGATCAACCCCAACCTCCGTCGGCCCCAAACAAGGGCCTACAGGGAGGGGGGGGGGGGTCCGAGCTTTAACGCCGTTCCCCATCTGTAAGTGGCAAGCCCTCACGGTTGAAAACCGTTTTTTTTGTTGTGCTTTGTACCTGCCCTCCTCATTCCTCCCCCAAAGTGGTGAGGAAAACAGGAAATCGGACCAGCCGCAGAGCAGTTCCTCCCTTGGGCGAGTCACCCTGGGCATCTATGGCACAGGGCTTCCTCTGCAGGCTACTCCGAACTGACGGCCTCACGCCCCTCCGCCGCGAGACCGCCCCAGGGGGTGCAGCAGGGTCCCCGCGGATGGAGACCATCCCACCAAGGAGCGTCAATCCACCGGCCCTTCAGAGGAGGGACGAGGCGGAGAGGAACGATGCATGGGATTACGAGGACCATGCCGAGCCTGGGCGACCCATACAGGGTCCCGCCATCGTTTACGAGTCGGTGGAAGGTCAGCTGGGAGACCGGCTGCAACCACCCATAGAGTTTCGGCCCCATTTTTCGCGCCGGTCCTCTCGGACGCCGACGAGCGGCTGGAATTTTCCAGTTTTAAATATCCCCCGCAGGTGGGGTAGATCTCGGGGTTGACAGCCAGTCCCGCCCCAAGCTCCGAGCTCAATGCCTTTCATACCTCTGTCAGGGGATCTTAAGACACCATTGACTCGGTTCACACCGAGGGGAAGGTGGAAGGATCCCCTGGTTAGGGCCACAGCCTTCCCGGATGCGGGGAAGAGACTCGCTGTGCCCGCGTGTGCCCAGAGCCTGCTTCGGCAGATGACTCGGGACCGGAACTCGAGGTGCGTCCCCCTCAGACTCTCCCCCCAGGGGTCGAGGCGCTGGGGTAAATCTCGAGCCCCCCGCCTCCATTCCGCGGTTCTCAACCATGGATAAGGTAGCGGGAAGGCGAGCCTGCGAGCGTTCTGACCCCTGCTAGGGACGGGCCTTCGCCCCTGATCAACGCCCAGAAGTGGGTTTTCGCCACACCTGGCACGGGTCCCTGAAGGAACGGACAGGTGCTTCCAAAAGCAGCCCAATGATAGGCGATCACGTTGGTTGTCGGACACCTTAATCACATGGTCGCCGAGCATTTCGCCCGTTATATAGCGGCCAGGTCGTGAGATCCAGACGCCAGCTGATCGCCAAAGCCTTGAAACTTCACGGAACTCCAGTGCCATGCTCGAGCGACCACCTGGGTAAAGACCTTTTCGGAGGTCAATGGCCTTCCCTCCAGACAAAGAGCGGGAACGAAGAAGGCCGCTGCGGCGGACAAACCGCCGGGCGTCCTCAGGCGCGCAGGGCAAGCAGGAAAGAAGGGAAAAACCGACAGCCCTTTCGGGGGAGACCCCAGGGCCCAAAGCATTCGGACCATCAATGGGGCGCTCAGCGCCCGCTACCCCCTACCAGGGCTATCAGCCCCCTCAGAACCAGGGACGGGTAGCACCGGCGTTAAAGCGGCGGGTAAACCCAGCAGTAAGAGACAGAGATCTAGAGGTAAACGCAAAGGTCGATGTCAGCCCAAAGGCCGAGGGGGTCAAGGCGGCCGCACAGGTCGCTTATGACTACCCAACACGGCAATCTCGCCACCAGGGGTAGGCGGTCGCCTCATGGAGTTGGCGGGGAGCGTGGCAAGGCAGTGACCCTCTGAACCTTGGGTCCTGAGATTCGGTAACCCACGGGTAACGCATAGAGTTCACAGCCTGCCCTCCCCCATTCAGAGGGGTGAGGTTCACACCTCTTCCAAGATACACGGCCAAGCGGGACGCGCTCCTTCAAGAGATAGCTGGCACTGCTGGCCAAACGTGCCGGGATATGCCTCTCGCATCCAATCAAAGAGGGCTTTTATTCCCACCTTCTTAACCACAAAGAAGAGTAGGGGAGTGGAGGCCCATCTTAAATCTGAAAACCGTTGAACAGGTTCATCAGACCTCCATTGCCGTTATGGAAAACCCTGAAAGCAGTTCTCGGCGGTCATCAACAGGGATGTGGGGGGGCCACGTTGGATCTGAAGGACGCATATCTCCACGTCCCCGTGCACGATCCTCACAGAAAGTGAGGCTTACAGTGCCGGTGGTCCTGCAATTCGCCTGTCGCAGCGCCAACGGACAGTCACAAAGGGGTCGTAAAGGTGGTAGAGGAGTTCCTCAGGCAAGGGGCAGGACAATCTTGATCTACTAGAGACTGTACTGGTGGCGCCATCCCGCAAGACCTTTTCGAGGAGGTCCTGGACCTGATAGGTCTCTCGGTTTCATCGTAAAAACTTCGGACAAGTCAGTCCTCTCACTCTCCAGAGCCCCCAGTTTCTGGAGCGAGATTGGACTTTCTGTCGGCAAAGTGAGACCCTCGCCAGAAAGAGTAGACTCGGTTCGTGACTTGTGCCCGAGCATCTTGGAGAGCAGGTCGTTCCCAGCCAGGCTATGGCTTCGCTTCTGTGACCTTCTGGCCAGCCTCATAGGGATGTCCCCACTGCAGATTACGCATGGAGGGGGCCTCCAGACCCACATGCTCAGGTACTTCGACCCTGGTACCACACAATGTCCCTCCGGATTCCAGTGCACCTGAAGCTGGCCCCCGACCTCAGTTGTGGACGCATCCACGCAACTTGGAGGAGGAAGCGACTTCAGAAAAAGTAGCACCCTCTGTGACGCTGACAACAGATGCGTTGAAGGCGGGTGGGTGGAGTGGGGGGACCACCTAGGGCCCCACGAAGAGTGGTAGGCCGTTGATCACCCATGCAAGCTCGCCATCAAATCACTGTGGCTCGAGCTTTGGGCAATCTTCCTGGCACTGAATCGCACTGGGTCGACCGGACCAGGGGAAAGGTGATCTTGGTCCGATGCGACAACATGAAGGTAGTGAACCTACCTCAACAAGGAGGAGGGACAAGGAGCCCACAGTCTCTGCAAGGAGGCAGTTCAGGCTCCTGGAGTGGTGCAGGCGGCGGGGCATGACCCTGATAGCAGCCCATGTACCAGGGGTGGAGACGTCCTACGGAAC
>JAMKCH010072282.1:0-23584 GCA_023653785.1 Ophioderma brevispina
GTTTGGATGTTATGAGCGCAAAAATATGCCCACATTTGGTGACCAATATGAAAGGACACTCTCGTGATTTATCGAAAGGAAGTCAAAATCTTGGAAATTTACGGAATAGCGTGAAAAGTGACGGATAAATAAGTCTTGTAGAATTCTCATAAGTTACCTTTTCCAAATGAAAGTATGACAGAAAAAGGAAGAAAACGGGCAGGGTTTCAAAGATATGACTCTCCATTCAGTTAGTGTTGTAGTAGTGTCCTTACAGACAGTAATGACTATATTACCCGAGTTTGTCCTTATTAGGTTGCTTCTGGTCTATCAGTTGCAGGAGATGTGACCTTATGTTGACAAACATACAAATCGGAATATTGATAATTTTTTCGATTTCGATTGTAGCAAATCACTGATTAGTCCTTTAACTTTACAGAGTACTCTATGGAACTTACAAACTCACTTTTGAGCTCTCCTTACACGGAGTTGATTGGGTGCGAAACTTTACAGATGTGGGTTTAGGGTAAAGGCCATTCTATCCAAGATGAAAAAATTATAGAACTTAAAATTGGGCCATCCCCCTTTAACCTTGGTTTATTTCCTGAAATTTACCTACAAGGAACATTGACATCTTTATGTCAATGAGAGCTGGCACCGAATATTTATTTGTTTCTGTTTAATGATTACCCGAGCTCATTATCTATTTTGTACATCATAGTGAGATTTGTGTAAAGGAGAACCAGTACAACGATAATATTAACAAACAATATTACACTATCAAATAATTATGACCACATATCGATTGGTTTCATAGAAAACGAAATATATAACCCTAACATTGAATTAAAAACCATCTAGTCTGACCAGTGCTATTAAAAATCGCGCTGTGTATACCGTGGTAGGCGATACGAATGGCACGTTTAGGCCATACATGCTATAGGAAATACACATTATGAAAGCATCATGGTGAAGATGTATGACGGACTGTGCCGGTCCGTATCACATAACCACAATTAAACATATCCCATATACAGTAGCGCGAATTTCAAATGGTCAGACAAAATGGCTAATTCGTTTATGGTGAGTAATAATTCCGTTTTCCCATGAAAAGCATCCATATGTGTTCAATAATTGTTTGTAATCAAATCAAATCAAATCAATTTATCAGCAATATAAAGATTACAAAGAAATAAATGTGAATTATGTACAAAGTAGAACAGAACGATGTGAAAAATAAATTAATTGAAACATTTGAGAAGGAATATCGAATGTAGGAACCTCAACTGGACAAATCCTGGAGATTATAGGACGGTGGAGGCCATGACTTAAGAGTGAACATTACTGAAACTTAAAATTACAATGATGAAATATGAAGCGGTCAAGGGAAAATATAAGAAGAAAAAACTTTGATGCTGGGACATACAAAACCGAGACAAAGAGTGAGACTAAACTTTAAAGGACGCGATTAAGGGCGTAACCAACATGACCGAAGTGGCCAAAAGAAGTTTTAAAGACAAAATAAAAACGCATATCACATACACACAAACTTATAACTACACATTAATACCGACATAATCCAATTAAAACATACAGTATACACTACATGTACCACAATACACAAAACATATATACCACACATACACATAATATGCGTACCTTGGACGTACACAAAGTGACATGCATTTGTAGTATGTGATCACATTTATGCGTAGGCACAGCATGTAAAGTCAACAAAAAGTGTGAGAAAAGCAAAAGTGAGGGCGTATATTGTTGTACGTCATTCGTTGTACGGTTCTCCTTTAAACCTACATGTATTTTGGAGCAGAGTCCCACTAGTCAAATAGCTTAGGCTTAGGATTGCTGAGAATACGAACACTGGACCCCCTCTATACAACAATATCATTGGTATGGTCCAGAGGAACCAAATGCGTCCAAAAATATATTGAAACTATAAACGGAAGAAATTGAATCGTGTATTTATTGAATCCTGCTCAGTTGGGATTCATGGTCGTCTTCTTATTTTGGATAGTAGCGATCTACCTGGCATCAACAAAGAAACTTGGCTTTTGCGGGTCACAAGTCGATGAATTGTAGCCCATGGAGACCCTCAATTTGGAAAACATTCTGTGAAGATACTATAGGTAAAACCTAAGGATTCTAATAAATAGCACAATACCGGTACTCGGCACAATTAGGAACACACAGACACATTCTGCTATTGGACAGCCTTTCTGATACATTGGACACATCTAGGGCATTGCAACCTTTGCTGACAGTGAATACTTTCTGACCATTGAATAACTTTGACATTGAATACCTTTCTGATAGTGAATAAAATTTGACATATGCAGCCCTTTGACTTTAAACACTTTCTGCTATGAATGCCTAAGTTCTGAAATTTAGTGACCTTCAAGACAGTGAACCACCTTTCTGGGACACTTGAACACCTGTCTGACATTGAATGGACTCTGACATGAAGAATTTCCGCACTTAGTCTTCTGATATTCAAGGATTCTGACATTCATGCCCTCGACATTTGCAACCCTTTCTGACATTGAATCATATTCATGATTGGCATCAGAAGGGCATCCGGTCAGTTAGTCTTTTGCACCAATAAATACTCACACAGCAGTATTGCTGAGTGTGAGGAGTATCCGGACACCCCATTGACGGGACAAAAACGGATTTAAAACTTGGTTAACTAACTAATACCTACCTTTCTGAATTGAATTGCCGTTTGACATTGACTAAATTATGCATGAATGCCTTTCTGAGCATGAACACTTTCTGATATTGAGATGCTATGTTACGAAAATTGGTGGACCTTCAGCTTGAACACTTTCTGCTATTCGAAATGCCTTCTGATATAAATAACATTATGACATTGAAAAACCATTACTGACATCAAACATGTTTGTGACATTGAAACAACTCTCGACATGCTGTGCATTTTTACAGACGAATGCCTGTGAATATTTGAATGCTTCACTGATATGAATGCCTAATCTTACATTGAAACAAATTTATGACATTCACATGTTATGGACTATTCAACACCTTTCTGCCCTTGCTTCATCTTTCTGGACATTGGACACAATTCTTTATATTGAATTATTTCTATATTACGAGTGCGTCTTTAGCATTGAAAACCTTCTGACATGGAAACACCTTTCTGATACAGAATGCCTTAGTTCTTACATTGAATGCCTCAGTTCTGACATTGAAAGACGTTCGACATTGAACACCTTTGTGGAATTGATGACTTGCCTGATATTGAAAGGCTTTTCTGACATTAAAGCCTTCAGACATGCCCCCTTTCTGACATTGACTGCTTTCTGACATGAATACCTTTCTGATAGTGAATGACTTCGGACACATGAAATACTTTGACATTGAATGACCAGTTAACATAGAAAGGCATTTCAAAACATGCTTTGAACTTGACATGCAATATCTTTATGACCATTGAAACTCTGCACATAAAATACCATCTTTAATAGAATTTGGTGGGAAATAGGACACTTGACCCAATCATCTTTTTTTCTCTCTCTGTCTCAAAGCTGATTTTACCTTGAAATGGCATCTTCATCAGGGACTGGCTCCAGGTCTGATTTGTTAGATGGAAGAGATGGACACGGGACAAGCCAGCTGCTAGTGCACCTGTCAAGAAGGTTAGTATGTGTTTTAAAGCAGAGTGACTTGATCCTGAATAAAGCATCTTCTTTGAGGCTAAAAGGGGTGGAAGCTCAGCAGAGGTTAGAGAGGGAAATGCAGTACTAGTTGCTTAAGCGTTGTCCGTTATTCAAAATTTGCTATTGGGGCATGTAATTGTTCTGGGGACAAATTCAATACTTCAACTGGCGGGCGTTTTCCGGTTTGCCGGTTCAATAATTCTGAGGTTGCTGAATAATTATCGGATGAAAGGATATCAGAAGATTGAACAGATTGTAGAAGACTGCTTGGAACTGGGAAGAAGGGGAAATGCCCGCCGGTTGAGTAAGGATTTGGTCCCTAGATTCAACTGGCAGACTAAATAAGCTGGCTACAATAGAGCGGTTCCAGTTCACTCAGCCAAAATCTTCACCGCGGATACTATGTCGGCCACGAGGGGACCAACGGTCTATTATGTAGGATATACGCATGAGTTCGTATCTCCGCTAGGGCGACACACGCCACCTGAGGTTCTGCCAAAACAAACTCAGGACCACTAGTATAATTGTCATTCACTCAATTATACCATTTGAGAAGTGATCACTGCCTGATAGACCTTAAAAAAGTCTAACTTTTATTTTTTTCAGAAACCCAAATCACACAAATGATGTTCAAGGATGGATTAAGCGTAGTGACTTATTACTGTATAAATTCAACCAGATAAAAATTCTTCCAAGCCCCGCAAATCTTATGACGGCATCGCTTCAAAAACGAGATCTTTGACTAATATATATTTGGAAGTGTATGGGGGCACGCACAGGGACCAATCTTTATGATTGATGATTGATAGAGAAGGGAGGAAATCACAATATCTTAGGTAGGTATGTGATTCAGACATCAGAAGCAGATATCATTAAGTTGTATTTACTACTTATGTAATCAATTAGTAGGGAGCGCTAGAGGTGCACAGGTGATTTGTTTTTTGGCAAAATTGTTTATATCCAAAACAACTTGGCATGGTAGCGGATCAGATTTGGATTTTATGCGTTCCTCCTTTCCAGCACAGCGTCGTCGCCCAATCATGACCCTTGCTTTCACAGCGCTCCTTGCATAACTTTACTTAAAGGTGCGTGACTCGATCGTCTTTCGAGACCCCCTGATTTCCCGGAAGTCGTATCGATTATGATTCAGATGAAAGGATGTTTTTTCTCATTGTCGTCCCTGAAATTTGAGCCCTCAAATACATGTTAGGGTTAACCATCATTATTAGCACAGAATTGATTAGGGCTTTGCACTGGCATTATCGCGCACTAGCATCAAACACCGCAAGTTTGTTTCCACGGTACTTGAAGGGAAGTATGTGCATTAGAGAGCGTGTGGGCCAGTGGAAAAGGGCAGGACTCGTGTTCAAGTAAGAAGTGAAACTCGTGGTTCGAGCCCACTGTGGCCACACGTGTTGGGTCCCCCCCCCTTGGGGCAAGACACTTAGTCTCAATTGGCTCGTCCACCCAAGCGAAATTGGCGACGCCGCTATGGGAATATACCATTAACGCTGATCGGCTGTGTAGCTTGAAGGCAGTCTTCGAGCAGCCACCTAAAATGAAGCGAAATGATTGTGACGATGTCTTGAAGGCGGCGTATTGATAATTGTACGCGCTTGAGCCGTTGGGATAAGCGCGAATAAAAAACTGGTTAGTATTATTTTAAGTGCACCAGCTCTATGATCAAGTAGAGAACACAATACAAATAGATCGGAACAGCATCTTTAAACACTGGCTGATTGGCCACACGGACGGTATTTATGCGATGGTGACTCTATGGTGACGCACAGGACCGCAGCGTGAACGCATTGTTGTGCATGCGAACAGGAGCACACATGCGATTCGCGTGCTATGATCCCCGCTAGTAAACCCCTGGAAAACCCCACCGGGCTCTAGCAGATAATCCAACCTAAGGTTTCATGGATCTACCCACAAACCACATCACCAGACAGCATGCCAGAGGAACTAATTTCGGGGTGAGCAGCTGGAATGTGCCCCAAATAGGCTCATTTCCAGTTTCTCTCAAGACCCCGCGGGGGGGGGGGTTGAGCCCAAAGACCACCTCCCAGGGCACTGCTGGTCATGGACTGCATGCAAAATCACCAATTTACCACAAAAATATCCAGAGGAATCATGGTTTCTATGTGAGCATATTGGAACCCCACCATATAATGGTCTCTGATTATGTTACATATTAGCTTCATAAATCAGTGGGATATTTTCAGAAATACATCCACATAGTTCAACATATTGTTGTGTGCGGTGCAAGAAGTACAGCTAACTATATCTTCTTTGAGTCAGTGGCTCTTGCAATGCTCATTACGTGTACCTGAAGACACATTTCACGAGCCACTGACCAAGCTGGCATAAGAGTATGTTTGATCTATCTATCTAAACACGGCGCGCAGTGTACGAGATGCGTTCACACATGTAGCGCCAAAAGCGATGCCTGTTTGTCATTAAGTTGGGATGTCAGATGGCTCCTGCTGGATGTCTCGAGCATAAATCAATGTAGTTAAAGGGGGACGACCCCTGTTTGGCATGGTAACTTCCAACCTGTTTATGACATCTGAGACTATTGATATCAATCGGCATCGCCCGATGACAGTGACCGCAATCGTGCAACGGCGTTGGGCAACAGAAGATGAAATTGAGGGATATCCTCATATATCTGTGCTTGGTCGGTGCTCATGCCAGGATAGTGTTGTACTGCATAGGAAGCTGTGTAGGTGCCATCCAGTCTACCTGTCGCTCTTTCTTCATGGTCAGGTCTCAGATCATATAACAGGATACCTCTACACAGGCTCTAAAGAATTTAGCTTGGTTGAATTGGAGATGACCAGATTGAATAGTGGTGTAGTTTTATTGCAGGCATTCCAGCGCTTGCCCTTAGCGTGACAGGGAGTCTTTCTTGCGTCGGCAACATAGGACCATAGATACTTGAAGTCCTTGCACTCTTTGAGTTGGCTACCTCTGTTGTGCCGATAGGTTGGAGGACATCTTCCTCCATGACACGATCAATATATTCAGTTCTTCTTGGCATTTTTTGTAGGCCGACTTTGTCTGCAGCATTCTCAAGTCGAGTCGATGGAATTTGACAAATGGCAAACTATGCACTTACCGACCTTATTGCACTCACATGACGACTCAACCTTTGTGACAAAAATTTCGACACATCGACTCACGTCTACATATTCTAATTCCAAATCTTTGTGTCACAGAAAGTTGAGATGCATCAGACCAGGCAGCTGCTATACATTTGGTCTAGAAAAACCTCGTCACCATGGCTACACAATGGCTGGACACGGCAGTGCCATGGCACTCTGGATGTCCTGCAAGACCACAATGAGGCATACACAGAAGGGAAAATATAAGATTGGCTAAATATGACAGAGAATTCTGTGCACTGTTATTCTCATTTAAGGTATTTCTGCAGGTTTCAAATATTGTTATTGCTTTTGTGTAAGAATTTGTAAAAAAGTAAGGAAACTCAAAAAACTTGGTTATTTTAATTCAACAGACTCCTACTTTTTGCATTCAGCCCAAGACTTACTGAGCCAGTGGATGCAGAGAAAAATCAACATGAGGATGATGAGATAACGATCATTTCGTGTAGAATTTGTGATGATTACTTGACATCACCTAGGCAATCACACTAAAAGTCTGACTTCAGATTACCAATGGGAGAGCATGGGGAAAGAGAAATGCACATTGGGATGGTTAGGATCCAACCAATAGAGTTACTCTGAAGAGGTAATAGTAGTGTGTGCACAAAATAGTCTACTGCTCTCTTCTATGGCCTTTTGATACAGTTAGGCTTTATTATCCAAACTACTAAATCAAAGTACCCAAAAGCAATAACAGCACATTTTTTTGAAGAGTGCCCTCCCAATTTTCCAAAATTTTTGAGATTGTTACACGGTGTATTGGTAACGGGAGTAAACTACCTGCTGAATGGGTAAGAATCGACATGTCTGGGTCGCAAACGAGGAGTTGTAGTTAGAATATTTAATATCGGAGATTCCAATAATAATCACTGGCTGCTGGAAACGGCCCTGCGGAAGTTGAGTTTGATGAAGTAAAGTAGCCGGGAAATAGCACCATGCACATGGCTCACGCTCATATATTATTTGTTTTTATTGGTTCAAGCAAGTCAAAGTTAGAGGTCTCATTTCTGAGGCGGCAGTATGTCATCATGGACAGACATAAAAAACTTAGCATTGTCCGCTTTGACGTTAAGTACAATCTGGGGTTGATCCCTATTCTAATACAATTTACTAGCTTATGTATGATAAATACGATTTGTAGCATCTCGTTCACAGGTTAGTTTCCTAGGACAATTACCAACATAAATGTGCAAAAAATATCAAATTTTTGAACATTGGGGGCACTCTTCAAAAAAGGTGCTGTACTTGCTTTAAGGGACAGGAGAAGTTTTGAGGATGGATACAACTTCTGCTCAAGTGGTGCTTGATCAGTGCTAAACATTGTACGGATGAACGTTTCAAACAAGGTTATATGAAAACACGTGAAAAAGGAAAACCCAAAAACTATGTTTTGAAAATTGGTACATATGGTAACCGTCCCCATAAGGAAAAAGCAGGCTTTGATTTTTATGTGGGTGATGACAGAAGATTCGAAACCAAAATTCTAATATCATACATGAGGATGACTTATCGGCTAATTCACTTCAGGGTGTGTCTGAATACATTGCTAAGCTTTCCAAATAGGAAAGAAAACAGGTTTTAAAAAAATATAAAATCTCATGTTCTTCTTTAATGAGGAATATGCCTCAGAGTTTTTGGTGATATTCTTCATGTGGAGTAGATAGAAAGTATGAATATTAACATTTCTCTTACACAGTAGTACATGGTAGTTAAAAAGCTAAAGATTGTCAAAGAAACATTAAAAAAAAGATAATACATTTCAGAAAATCAAATTCAAAAATTGAATTGTTTATTATTATGTAAAGAGTTACAAATACACTACAATACTAGTGCTCAACCAAAATTCGAGATGCAAATAGACTAGTTAGATTTGATATTCGATTAAATCTTTATTTTAAAAGTCAAGTTTGAAATTGTATTTCATTCAAGAGGTATTTCATGAAATCGAAACCAGAGATGATGATAGGACGGTGGAGAACATCTCAAAGGATGTTTTGGCCAATGACGTTGTCTAGAAAATCCTTCAAACAAGATCGTGGCCTAGGAGCTGATAAAAAGAAGAAAAAAGATCCAAGGGTTACCATGGAAGCAAGACAGAGGAAGGTAGGTCGTCAGGATAGCCATTGATAGGGCTGTATTATTCCACCGTAGTTAACTTGAAAAAAAGGGAATAACATAGAATTTGTCACCATGTTCTTGAAGGATATTCCAGTGCAGAACTCCTAGGTCATGTGACTTGATGAGGGCACACTGTGAATACATGCAGAAAGTTATTCTGACATAACGTTCAATGGGAGTCTGTAACCTGACCCATCTTACCCACTTTGTTCTGACACCCCACCTTCTGGCAAAACCTCACCTTCATGTCGAATCAAAGACACGTTCTTTGGTAAAGGATAAGCAGCGATTTGCTAATCCGGAAACATCGAAAAAATCATCAAAAATTCATATGTTTATATTTTGTATGGATGGATGTGTGAACATAACCCCATGCAATTTAGTGAGTTGGCGTTGAAATCTGTGTTTTAAAGACAAGGGCAGTACTATATTGGTTTGTAAATTCTATAGTGAGTATCAAAATTCGAATTGAGATCAAACAAGCTTACAGGTCAGAATATCACAGATTTTCAGAGGATATTGTGCACCAGGATCAATTACATTTTGACCTCAAACACAAAGACTCATTGATCCTGTTGATTCTGTACTGGTCGTAAACCACAATCCGATGTTAGTCGAAGATTTTGAGACGCCGTCCCTCTATGTCTATTGGGGGAGCGGAGACCGGTTTATGACCCCCCAAATTTTCCTCAATTATTTTCATTTTTTTCCACTATTGGTGGGGCTTGTTGCTACAGTAAAGCAGTTATATGTATGATGTCACACTTTATCCTGATTATGATGCATTTCCACATTTTATCGATTCTTTCGCATTATCGCGGCCAATCCCTTAAAGTTCCAGATTCTTAAGTGTGTCAGAGAGAAAAAAAGTGTTGTAAGAGGGTCAGGTATGGAAAAACTCCCTACCTCAAGCCATATGTGCTTGCAGCTAGTTAATATTCAGGGAGTGGTTTACTCTGCAAACTGTTCATACTTTGTATTCTGAATATGTCGGTTGTCTGTTAATCTGTTGTTGTTGGAGTCATAACTCGTTACCTTAACTGTAACGACTTCAATAACACTTAACGCTCCAGCTTAAGCCTTTGTAATAATTAGAGATTAAATTGCTAAAATAGGCGACTGTCGTTGCCCGGTGTGATATGACACAATAGATACACGACAGAGGGCTTAAAACAATACTTTATATGATTCTTTAACATTTTTATTGAAACAAAGACAGAAGCTATTATTTAACCCAAGACCCTTCACGGTAGATTTTATCCAATGAAATACCCAGCTTTTTAAATGACCAGTCGTTGTTATGCGCGCCTTTCGGATTGGCCACACAGTTGCACCGGTTATATCATGTAAGCGCGTTACATGCTGTGTATCGCGTTTGTGGGATATAGTTTCATCTAACATGGCAGCCGAGCTAAAAAATTGCGTAAACAATCTCAAAGTAGTTAGATGATCCGTATAGCGGTGGAAGTTACCGTTGAATTTTTTATCGTGTATCACATTCAGTAGTATTCATGTGTGTATCCAATGTACATGTGATAACATGAAAAGACAATGTTAAATTTGGAACTTTACGAAAATGCAATTGCCTAGTACTCATACCATTCATAATTCATGTTTGATCAGTCATTGAATATATGAAAAGGTTGCCATATTTTTAAAATTACTACACAATGATTTTAACCCACCTTTGGGTGATGGAATATCCCAGCACTTATGAAACAAGTGGACTATGGGTGCAGCATATTTTACATTTTGTGAATCTCTCTTCGGTTAATTGCAGCACCATGTATTATGCCGAAGGCTAAACAAAACTTGAGAAACCAGGGATTCGTGTTTCTGTAAAATTCAGAAAGTATTTACAGAAGCAGTATGGGAGGTGGCAAAATTTATTTTGATGGTAGATAATTTTGGTGATAATGATTTAATAAAGATAATTACTGAAAATGAGTTTGTTTTGCTGAAATGAAAAAACATGTAGTGGGAATTATTACTTGCTAAAGGTGCAGTAGGTCTTTCTGTTTGTTTACACATAATGGGAATATCGTCGGAGTCCCATACAAACGGGCAAGTCCATTTTGAGACGATAAAGACCAGATTGCAATCTATGCGCACAGATTAGGCATCGCAGTTCATTCAAATTATGCTGAGTTATGAAAGTATAAACTCAATAGGCTGGTTTTCTGAAAGGGAGGACAACTTTAGACCTGGGTTTAAACCATGAGTTAGTCCTACAAGAAGGGACCTTTTTTTACAACATACTTAAAAGTGTTACTGTAACGGGTGAGAAAATTCCTCATGGAGGGCTGGATGTAACATTTTGCCCATCCATGAGGAATTTTCTCACCCGTCGACATTTAACTTCACAGTATTTTTGAAGGAAAAAAGGGTCCCGCTTGTTAGAGGACTAACCCTGGTTTAAACCCAGGTCTAAAGTGAGTCTCCTTTCAGAAATACAAGCACAATCTCTTATATTTGTGTGTCTTGTGGTCATAAGGGAGATGTTAAAGGTAACATCAGTGATTGCTAAATCAGAGAAAATAAAAAACAAACAAAACTTTGTCAAAATCATTTTTGAATGTGTCTGTGTAAAGTATAGGAATCCTAACATACCATCATAATGCAAGCATAAGACCCACATTCGGATATTTTAGTTAATTACTGTCCTACGGACACTAATAACTACAAAGCATAGGGGGGTTGGAATTGGAGATTCATATCTTTTGAACATGCGTTTCTTCCTTTTGTGTCAATTGTCAGTTGGAAAAATAACTTTATGAGGAATATACAGATATCCTGCACTTTTAAAGGGGTATTTTGTGATCCACGCCTCGTCCCCCGACGTAACATAAAACAACTTGACAATTTTTATTGCATCTGAACCTCTTGGCCTAAGATAACGGTACAGTATGTGGGCCTAATCTGATGGCAAATCATTAATCTGGAAAGAAATTGTAATTTTGATTTTTTAAATAGACATGAAATTACAACACAGTGGGCTATGGGGAGAGGTGGCGATATTGATAAAAACATTCGCGTATAACATAAAAACGCATCATCAGAATCAACTTGAAAGAAAATTTTGGAAATAACTTCTTTCTTGTGCATATCTAGTGAACCAGAAAACAAAAAAATGATTTGTGCTCGGATCACCGAAATGCACCCTGTAAGCTATCTGCAAAGGACATCGCCGGATAAGGAAATGAAGGACGCCCTCTATAGTTTTATGTAGAACGGTATATGATATGAACTTGAAACGTTCCGCTTATAAAGCGACATGATCAAAGTTTACCTTTGCTGGTTTTCAAAAAATCCCGTTTACATGAAATTCCAAAAAGTTTGTTGCTTAAAATTATAATACAGGGCTTCAATGGGTAATTGACATTTATAAATATGAATCCTTTCCCCTCAAGAACCACAATGCCACTTTGCAAGGAGGTGCGCTATATTATTGCGCAACCCATTATATATGAGTGACATTCTGGTTCTTGGGGGGGGAGGGAAAGGACCTCATTTTGGCATTTTTGTTTTTTGGGGGCCTGAAACACTCAATGGAATTGCCAAAAAACAACAACTATTACATACATACATACCGCATAACTATGAGGTAAGGCATATAATACTACAAGTAGTCGTAGCAGTGGTTGGATGGGCACATGTAACAACGCTGACAATGCATGTCCTGGGTATTCAAAAAACCATACGTAAAATACAGGGGGGTTGTATTTGCTCAATACAATGGTGAATGAAAGCTATGAAATGGTCACTGGTGGGAATTGTGATTTTATTGTCCATAGCGACTTAGTTTGTAATAGTTTAAAAAAAAAAAAAAAATAGCGCGGTCATGGACCATTGTTTTGTATTCTAGAGTATTGCTGGTGTGAACATGGTTATATAATCCAAATTTCAGCTAGTAGGCTAATATGTATTTGTTTAGTGTTATAAAGGGCGGCCTCATGTCGCCTCTTTGTTGCTTATGAAGGACAAAAGGGTCTATCTAGGCAAGGGGGTGTGTTAAACGCAATTCAAAACCAGTCGTCCGTGCTGTTCGCTGACATTTGTAATATTGCACGGATCATTATCAGTTTGGGTTGCTTTTGGTACACCACAGTTAATGCGAATTCGATACAAACAATCCGCCAACCATTAAATATCACGTTGTTGGATGTTGGGTGCTATTGGGTGGTTAAATTGTGTCTACCCATGCCCACACAACGAATGAAATGACACAAGTCGTTCTTGATTTAATAACCGCCCTCAATGAATACATCGTTTCACCTAAGCGCGCATTGGCTTATGAGGACAAAAAAGAGTATCTGAGCACAATGATCCAGGTACACTATTATTACACCTGGCACCTCGAACAACACTTACATTTAATTGGTATCACTACCGATAGTGTTATGCAAAGCGGCACCCACAGGATGTGGAAGAAGCGGAGGCAGCCATTGTTTCTATTGTTGGTACTTATGTTTTCTTTAGTGCGTCGGCAAAAAAAGGAGAGCGGTGTGTGATTTTTAAAGTATTTACGTTAACGTTTTGCCTCTCTATGCGATATGAGAACCTTGGATGAGGCGTTCACTTACAAGCGCCTAACAAAAGGGCAGCTAGCAACAGCGGGCGTGCTGTGTGCCAGACAGCATGCCCCTGAAGTGCGCATAAGGGTTGCGCACGGGGCGGGAGAAGGGGGAGGGTGGGGGAGTGATGGGGTAAAAATAGTGTGGGGGGTGGAGTGGAGTAGTTGAGGTGGGGAAGAGGGGAAGGGGGTGGGACGGAAATGGGGGGAGAAGGGGGGGGAGGGAAAAGAGAAAAGGGGGAGGGGGGGTGGGGAGAAGGAGGGAAAGAGGGGGGGGGGATGAAGAATACAGGGAGGGGGGGGGGTGGGGAAGGTGGGGAAGGAAGGAAAAGGAAGGGGAAAAAGGGGAATGGGATAAAAAAAACGAAGGAAGGGGGGAAGATAGCGGAGGGAGGGGGAAAAGGAGAAGGAGGGGAAACAAGGAGGGGGTGAGGTGGGGAATGGGAGGGGGGAAAAGAAGTGAAATGGGAAGAGAGGGGAGGAAGGAAAGGGGGGGGGTAAAGAGAAAAAAATTGGAAGGGGGGGGGGGAGGAGTAAAGGTACAATAGGGGGAGGGGGGAGGGGGGTATTTTTAAATTTGGGGGTTGGGGAAAGTGGGAAAAAGGGAGAGAGGATGGGGGGATAAAATGGAGAAGGGGTGGGGAGGGGGAAAAAAAGGGGGTGATAGGGAAAAACAAGAAGGGGAAAGGGGTAAGTAGGGGGGGAAGAAAAAGGGGGGGAAAAGGGTAAAAAGTGCAGGAGGGGGGAGTGAAGGGAAAAGAAAGAAGGGGGAAGGAAGGGAGGGAGAAGGAGGGAGAGAGGTGGGTGGGGGAAGGGGAAACAGGGGAGACGAAAGGGGGAAAGGGTGAGGGAAGGGGGGGGACCAAGAAGGGTAGAAATAGGATAGAGAATATGGGGTTGGGAAAGGAGGGAGGAAGGGGGAGGGGGAGGGGATTGGGGGGAGGGTGAAAGAGGGGGGTAGAAAATGAGGGGTGAGGTGGGGGAAGGAGGAGGAGGGGGGTGGGGGAAAAGAGGGAAGGGAAGGAAGTGGGGGGGGAAGGGAGGGAGGGAAGAAGGAGGGAAAAAGGGTAAGGGTGGAGTGGGAAGGGGGGGGAAGAGGGGGGGAAATTTTTTTTAAGGGGGGAGGGGAAAAAGAATAATGAAGAAAGTAGGGGGGGTGAGAGGAGGAAAAGTGGGAGGGAAAAGGGAGGGAAGGAGTAGAAAAGAGGAAAGATGAATAGGGGGGGAGGGGGGGAGAAAGAGAAAGGGGGAGGGAAGGAGGGAGAGGGGGGAGTGGAAAAAGAGGAGGGGTGGGTGGGGAAAGGGGAAAGGGGGGAGGGGGAGGAGGGGGGGAAAAGGGGGGGGTGTGAATGGGAAGGGGGGGGAAGGGAAAAGGAGGAAAAAAAGGAGGAAAAGAGAGGAAAAGGTGGTGGGAAGGAAAGGAAGAAGGGGGAAAAAGAAAGGGTGAAAAATGGAAAACGGGGGGAGGAGAAAGAGGGAAAGGGAGGGGTGGGGGAAAAGGGGAGTAAGGGAGGGGGGGAGGGGGGAGAAGAAAGGGAAAGGAAAAGGGGGAAAAGGGGGGGGGGAGGGGAAGAGTAAGGGGAAGGGGAAGAGAGGGGGGGGGAGAGGGGGGAGGGAAGGATGGGGGGAAAGAAAGGACAGGAAAAGGGGGGGGACGGTGAGGGGGGGAGGGGAGGGAAAAAAAGAGGTGGGGGAAGAAAGAAGGGGGGGGGAAAAGGGGAGAAGGGGAGATGGGAAAGAGGTGGGAGGGAGATAGAAAAGGGAAGGAAAAAGTGAAATCGGGAAAGAAAGAGAAGGGGGAGAGGAAGAAAAAAGGGAAAAGGGGGACAGGGGGGGAGGGGAGGGAGTGAGGGGGAGGGAGAAAGAGAAAAGGGGGTGGGGGGAATAAGAGGAGGGGGAAGGGGGGGAAAGGTGGGGGAAGAAGGGGGAAGAATAAGGGGAGGAAAGGGTAAGGGGGGAGATAGGAAAGGTAGAGAGGGGGTAAGAAGATGTGAGGAAGAAATGACAGGGGAGGGAATGGGGGAGAGAAGGGGGGGGGGGAAGGAGGGGGGGGAAAGAAAGGGGAAGGGGGAAAAGAGGGGAGAAAGAAGGAAAGAGAAAAAGGGGGGAATAGGAAGGAGGGTAAAGGGAAAAAAGATAGGGAAGGGAGAAAGGAGGGGAGGGAGGGGAGGGGGAGAAGGGGGAAAGGGGAAAAAACACTATGGGGGGAAGAGAGGGGGGGGAAGAGGGGGGGGAAAAAGAAGGGAGGGGGAGGACATGGAAATCGAAAAAGAAAGATGGTGGGGAATAGTGGGGGAAGGAGGGGGGGGATGGGGGGGGGGGGGGGGGAAGAGAGGAAGGGAGAAAGTGGAAGAGGGGGAAGAGGAAAAGGAAGAGGGGAGAGGGGAGAGGAAGGAGAAAAAGGGGGAAGGGGGAGGGAAGGGGAAAAGGAGGGGGGGGGGGAAGGGGGGAGAGAAGGAAGGAAGTAGGAAGAGTGGGTGGAGGGGAGGGGGGGGGGGGGGGGGAGGGGGGGAATAGGGGGGGGAGGGGGGGAGAGGGGAAAGGGGAAAGGGGTTATAAGAGGGGGGAGGAAGGGTGGGAGAGGGTAGGGAAGGGGGGAAGGGGCAAGCAAGGGGGGGGCGAAGGAGGAAAAAAAGAAAGTGGGAAGGGAGGGGAAAGAGGAAAGGGGGGGGAAAGGGGATAATGGGAAGAGAATGGGGTGGAGGAGAAAGGATTATGGGAAGGGAGAAAAAAAGGTAGGGGTGGGGGAAAGGGGGAAGGATGAGGGGGGGAAAAGAGGGGGAGGAGAGGGAAGATAAAGGGGATGGGAAAAAGGGATGAGAATAGGAAAGGTAGAGGGGGGAAGGAGAAAGAAAAGGTAGAAAAAGGGGAAGGGGGGGGGGGGGGGGAATGGGGGTAGGTGGGGAAGGGTGGGGGGGGGGAGGAAGGGGGGGGGGGGGAAAAAAGGGAAATAGATGAGGGGGAAGGGGTGGGGAAATGATAAAGAAGGGGGGGGGGGGGGGGGAAAAAAAGGAAGGGAGAAAAGTGTGGTGGGGAGAAAGGGGAAGAGGAGGAAGGAGGGGGAAGGGGGGGAAAAGTGGGTGGGAGGGGGGGGGCGGGGAAAAGGATTTAGGGAGTGAAGGTGAAAAGGAAAGGAGGAAAGAGAAGTCGGGGGTTGGAGGATAAAAAAAAAAAGAAGGAAAATGGGAAAGAGGGGGTGGGGTATGGAGTGGGGGGGGGGGGGTGGGGGGAGTGAATGGATAAGATAAAGTGGGGATATGGAAAGTGATTTGGTATAAGATTATGGGGAATTAATTGTTTGGGGAATTTTTTTGAATTGAGTGGATTTTTTTGTTAATTGTTTAATAAATGTTTATTTATTTTTTTATTTTTAATTATACAAAACACATTGCGTACATGATAAAGGGTTGTAAAACACCAACTCAAAAATTATGGTGAAAAATAACTATGATGAGTATAGAGGGCCTCCTTTCTCTCCTTATCGCGATTTTTGTTTTTGTCCTTTAAAATATTTTGATCTTTAGGGAGGTTATCAATGATAGTTCATTTTAATATTGTAAACATACTATCAGGACTTTTCAGTGAATCACAAATTCCAGGGTGACGCCCTTGAATTTTGTACATGCCGGTTTGATAAAGTGTTATAGAGGGTTGGGGAATTTCTATAGAGAAAATATGGGATTGTAGCTTAGTTTCAAGATTCCAGGATTGATTGATAATTAGGTGAATCTAAAATGATCAATTATTTTCCAGGGTAAAGGAAATAGGGAGAAAAGAAAGCTTAGATTAACAGCAACAGCTGAGCACAGAAACCGGCCCATAAAGATGACCCGCTGCAAGCAAGACAGATGGTTATGAAAGAAGAGAGACACAAAGGCCACTCCAGAGAAGAGACAACGAGAGGAAGCATTGATCCAAACAGAGATGGCCAAGATACGCAAAGAAATGCAGAGTCAAAGGCAGCTGTGGAGGAGACAAACCAATAGGTAAATGCATAAGAAAATACAACGTCAAAGGCAGGCTGTGGGGAGACAAAGAAAATGTAAAGGTAAAGAAATTGCAGTAGTCAAAGGCAGGGCTGTTTGTAGTGTAGAGGAGGACAAAGAAATAGGTAAATGTTTTAAAGAAATGCCGCGTCAAAGGCCAGGTGGTGGAGGAGGAGGGAGACAAAGAATAGGTAATATGCAGACCTGAATCTTGTCAATGTTCCAGCTGATTATTGGGTATTTTTGACTCAACTTTCTCTGTTTCGTCTTTTTGTTCACTTTGACAAAATGATTTGGATTATTATTTATGTCTCCTAACTCTTCCTTGTAAATTTTACGAATTTCATTGCGGGCAAAAATATGATTTTTCTTTAAAATCTAGTTTTACAGATCTTTCTATGGGAAATATGGCATATAGAGGGTGCTATTATCAATACAAATCACTAGTTGTCATATAGGCAAGATTCTCGCACTGATTTATGATTTTTGCAGTCTTTTGCAGTGTCTCTATTATATTCAGTTGTCAAAAATTGTGTTGCAACTGCTTAAAACTGTTAAAAAAATAAGAGACATGTTTGCCTGGGTCAAACAGGCTGTGATTTTCAAGTGATGACAAACAAACAAAATCAGTTCGTTGTATATTTATTTGTTTTGCAAAAGACAGGAAGCAACTGAAGAAAGGAAATAGAAAGGGCGAAAGGTGGTGGATGGAGGGAGGGAAGAGACGAGAAGAGGCAAGCCCAGACCTAAGGGTTACAAGCAGAGAGGCTTTTAGAATGAAGAGAGGCAGGACAACTACACAAACAGGGCTCAAGAATTGACGGCTGCATTAAATAGTGGAAGATTTGAAGGTAAGGGAAATGGATATTAAAGCAATCCTATACTCCAAAGTATTATTGTTTAAACGGATTTTAGCAATCGGCTGCCGTGTGTGTGGATTTTAGTGAAGCTCGAATGAGGATGTAGACAGAAGCGTTAAACAACAATTTAAAATCGACACCTGTGTATGGTCGCAAACGCTAGGTACTACGTAGCGTAGGTAAACCAATTGTTGTGGCGACCATGGTATACCTTTGTTAATGGTTCTTCATTTCTACATTGTGTCCAGCTGGCATCTGGTATCCCATCCCAAAATAATTTCAAAGCTTACCGTAACGTTTTGCCTCCTCTATCTATATAGAACCTACACTTTGTATTCAGGCGTCACTTACACGCTCCATAACAAAGGGCAACTATGCAAAATCTTTGCTTTGGCTTTTCCCAGGACAGCATGCCCTGAAGTTCTAATTACTTTTCTCAATTTTTTCTTGATACATGGTATTTGGGGAGTAAAAAAACCAACATTGCAGAAAATGATAAAGTGTTGAAAACACCCAACTCCAAAATTGAGGTGAAATATAACTATGACGGTTATAGAGGGCCTCCTTCCTTCCTTATCCGGCCGATGTCCTTTTTTAAAAATTTTGACTTTTTTATTTTTTTTATGTTGTTTTGTTATTTTAATTTGTAAAATAAATGCCTTTTTTTTTCTAGGGACTGTTCAGTGAATCACAAATTCCAGGGTGCTCCTTGAATTGTACGCCTGTTTGATAAATTATAGCAGGGTTTGGGACTAGTTTTATAGAGAAAGAAAATAATTGGATTGTAGCTTAGTTCAAGATTCCAGGAATGGATTAATTAGGTGGCAAATTAAACTGATCAATTATTTTCCAGGTAAAGGAAAATAAGGGAGAAAAGACAGCTAGAAAAAGAGCAACAGCTGAGACAGAGAAACAGGCCCATAAGATGCCCAGCTGCAAGCCAGACAGATGGTTATGAAAGAAGAGAGACAACAAGACACTCCGAGACAACGAGAGGAACATTGATCAAACAAGAGATGGCCAAGCTACGCAAAGAAAATGCAGAGTCAAAGGCAGGGGTGTGGAGGAGACAAACAATAGGTAAATGCATAGAAATACAAAGTCAAAGGCAGGTGTGGAGGAGGACAAGAAAAAAGTAAATGTTAAAGAAATGCAGAGTCAAAGCAAGGCTGTAGAGGAGACACGAATAGGTGGTAAATGTAAAGAATGCAGAGTCAAAGGCAGCTGTGGAAGGAGACAAAGAATAGGTATATGAGACATGAATCTTTTCAAGTTCCAGTTGTTATTGTATTTTTAATCAACATTTCTCTGTTTTCAGTATTTTGTTCATTTTGACAAATGATTTGATTATTTATTTCTATAATTTTCCTTTGTAAATTTTACGAAATTCATGCGGGGCAAGACAATTTCTTAACAAATCTAGTTTACCGATCTTCTATGAAGAATTGGCAAATCATATAGAGGTGTGCTATTATAACATAAAAACACTATTTGTCCTATATGGCAAGATTCTCGCATGGATTTTTTTGATTTTTGCAAGCTTTTGCTGTCCCTAAAAAAAAAAATTATATCAGTTGTCAAAATTGTGTGGCAACCGCTAAAACTGTTAAAAAATAAGAGAAGTTTGCATGGGGTCAAACAGCTGTGATTTTCAAGGGATTGACAAACCAAAATCAGTTCGATTTATATTTATTTGGTGCAAACAGACGAAGCAACTTGAAGAAGAAATAGAAAGGGAAAGGATGCGATTGGAGGAGGAAAGAGACGAGAAGAGAGGAGGACGCCCAGACTAGGTTACAAGCAGAGAGGGGCTTTTAGAGAGAGACGGGCAGGAACTACTCCACAGGGCTCAAGAATTGAAGGCTGCAAAAGCTGCTGAAGGATTGAAGGTAAGGGAAATGGATAATTAAGAATCCTATACTCCAAGTAATTATTGTTTGAACGATTTTTAGCAATCTGTGCGTGTGTGCGTGAAGACCTCGCAATGAGGCTGTATACAGAGCGTCAACAACAATTAAATATACCCTTGTACTGTCGCACACGCGGGTACTACGTATGCTTGAGGTCAACAATTGTTTGTTGCGACTATGGTATCCTTGTCATGGTTCTTGCATCACATGTGTCCAGTGGCATTGGTATCCCATCCCAAAATAATCAAAGGGGCCATCTTCCGCCTAAAAATGTGTGGAAACTAGAAAACTCTTTTGGTTCTCATTATACTGGAAATAATACGTAAAAGTTATTTATTGTAAATTCCCAAAAATAGCATAGAAATGCCACTGTGGAGCAATCTTTGTCAATATCATTTTTCTACTAATTATGAATAGGCTTTTACAGCAGGTATTTGTAATCAACAAAGTTCATACAGAGTTTAAACATCAAATTTTCATCAGAAGTACCCTTCTAACTTTGAACATGTTGACTAGGAAGACTGCTGGCCCTTAATTTCCTCTGTTGTCTCTGACCAAAGTTTGGTCCTACTGCAGACTGCCTTGTCTACAGATGAGCATAGCAACTATCCCTTGCCTGCTAAAAAATACCGCAAGAGTGAAAAACAGTGCTCTGAAAGGCCTCCTGCCGCCTTGTTGAAGATGAGCATCACAACTATCCCTTGTCTTCTGAAAAAATTACTCAGAAGAGTGAAAAGAAACATGGCCTCTGAAAAGAACCATCGGTACGCATTGGCTCTGAAAGAGTCTTTGTGCACTTCTGATCCCTCGCCTGCTGAAAAATTACTCAGAGAATTGAAAAAAACGAGAGGCTCTGAAAAGAGCAGTTGAAAAAAACTTCTATGGATGTGTTATGTCTTGCATATTTTATCTTATCATGTACTGGCAAAAGAAATGTACTTGCACCATTTTGACAAAAACTTATAATGGCACGTTGCCCTGCGATAACCTCACAAAACTTCGAAACATTTCAGAATCAAACTGAGTGTTTGGTGATCAGTTCCTCGAAAACTTGATGGTATGATAAAAGTCCTTAGTTCTAAGCACAAATTCAAAGATAAGTGTCATGAATTGTTTTGTGTATGAAGAGATTATTCAGATATGTCTTTAAAATTTTCTACTTTACAAGAGTGAGTTGTAGTATGTGTTGATATTTAGTTGACCAAAAACAAAGTTGATCACTAAAATTGCAGTGCTGTTGTTACAGATAAATGAATCAAAGAGGTGATGAATGAAAATGTTTTCCCTCAGTGTCTTCAAGGCTTTCCAGGGTTGGTACCAGTGGTAGTCACATCGTCTGCACATGGGGGAGAAAGCCAGAGCGTGTCTGACTGGAGGTGTCTAGTTCGAGGCCTGGAAATGCGTGGAGAGGCTATGTGAGAGCGTGTCAGGCTGAAAGAGAAGCAGAGGCAGCGAATATTTATCAAGGAATCACAATATGAGGTTAAAACTGAGATGTATTTTAAAGCGTGGGGAATGTATAGTTTATAGGCACTATCAGTGATTTGCTAAATCAGAAAATCAAAAAAAACCATATCTCAAAAATCAGATTTGCATTTTTGATTTTTTGGAACAAGTATGGATATCCTAACATATCTGCAAGTGCTAAGTCTGAAGCAACCTAATACGACAAAATGGATATTTTAGTCATTTACTGTCGGTACGGACAATTACTACAACCTGTATATGTTTTTTGAATGGGGATTATATTGCGTTTTCTTCGTTTTCTGTCAACTTTTCAGTTGGAAAATATACCATATATGAGGAGTTTACGGACTTATCCTTCACTTTAAGCGATTCCTTCAAATTTTAAATATTTTTTTATCTTTTGGGATAATTACTGATAGTGTCTTTAAGTTTAAATTGTTCATCCACAAGTCATCACCGATGACTTGTGGGGATACGCTAAGAAGAAGAAGATCTTGAAGGAAATGGCCCTCCCCCAAAATCTCCATCTGTAAAGTTTTACGCGATATTTCAACCAGTTTGAAGTGCGAGCTAAAAATGTGATTTGTAATCCCCATAGAGTACTCTGTTTGGATTAAGTTTATATGGTCGACCAAAAATGGGACAGTTTTGCTCATAACATCCAACAACCAAAACATCCTTAGCCCTAAGATTTAGATCGGGTTAAATGAGAGAAAAAGCAAAAATAGTAGCTTTCGTCTGATAACAAAAATTTGGACCATAACAGGTAAAATCTGGGGCGTCCGGGGATGAGGCTATTAGCAAACAGACGTTGGAGCTTTGAAGTAGCAGTGTTGGAGAAGAGAATGATTCCTCAGGAAAAAATGTAAATGCTCCATGCTTCTTTAGTATCTCATAGGGGTTTTGAACCAATCCCATAATGCAGTTCATGGTGCCCTATGCTGTACTGTAATAAGACACATGTCAGTACTTGGGGAGTTTTTTTTTTTTTTAATTAATTTAAGTTTTGAAGGACATTTCATGGTCATCTAAACAATACCTAAGTAATATTCTTATTTCGGTGGGCGTGGTTTATCATGTAACAAGAAATTTGATGGGAGGTCAAAAGCTCCGCCCACCATTACTGGGTATAATAGATGATAGTGCGTAAAGCAAATTACGCGGTGTAGTCGGATATATAGGACACGGGCAAACAGCACGTTTATACAGCTCCGGGGGCATTTCGCGTTGGTACGCATATGCAATTTACGGCAGCGTGGACGATCACCGCGGGGAGAATTGGTTCCTTGGTTGAAACATTTCTGTTTTTAAAAGGGGTGTAATTATTGAATGAATAAAAAAGAATGTTTGAATATTTTGACAAAGATACATTATGTCGATTAAAAAGCAAAAAAAAATTACATAATTCTAAATAAGAATGAGACTAAAAGATGAGATTTTTGGTTTTGGCCATCTTAGATGGTTGTCCTAATGGATGGGCATCAATATTTTATCGTGGTGTTATGGATGCGGGCTGTAAACAAAAAATCTCATTTTATTCTCTAAGGGCTTTGTGGGTCAAAATTAGTGTCAGTCAGGGTTTTTGTGTGGCGCCTGCCTAAGGCAGGAAGACACATAGGGATCACTTTGGTCCACTGTGTTGTAGTCTGTGATGATGTCTGTTGTTGATGTCTGTTGATGTCTGTTGTGAAAAGGGTTAACCTTTGCATTGGTAATATCCCACAACTTTTATGGATTAAACCAAAAAACGTGGGGTCACAGGTGCAACATTGGCATCCCCCTTGTTGATGAGGTCCAAAAGGTAAATTGCCAAGGTCAAAGGGTCATGT
>JAMKCH010072284.1:0-46437 GCA_023653785.1 Ophioderma brevispina
AGCAAGGTCCTTAAAGTGGTCGATATTGGTAGGACTAACCCTATCATGTAAAATCTGCATGAAGCAGTAGATGAGAAACCGATAGTTTGATGAAAATTGGGCATAATATCATTGTTTGACAAGCTTTCAAAGGAAATTCCAAATGAAAGTATTATCGCGCTGGCAAGCCTGACCCAGAAGTGACAATCCGAGTAACAAATAGCGTCATGATCCTCATCGTGGAACGGATGTGCGCTTGGCCCAGTTTTCTTGCATACGAACCGTTTGACTTCTCGTGATATGCGTGGTACGTGTTGTATCATATGGCATAATTGTTCTTGAATGTATAATTTGATAGAAAAATAAAAAAAATAAAAAAAATGTGCTGTATTGTCGACGGCTGCACCGGCGGTGACCGTACCGACAAGGAGAATCGTACGAATAGCTTTAATTCAAGTTTTCCAGGCAAAGAACCTAACCGACAAGGATATCTGGAGTGTGCGGTATGGTTAGCCCACGTGTGAGCATTGTTTACAACTTTGTACTCTGACGTCATTAAACGGGGTCAATCCAACTCCAGCATCTTTGATACGCGTTCGCGAAACAGGAGAAGGCCCTGTCAGTTTGGGTATATCTTTATCCTTGAAATTTAAACACTTTGACCGATGTTCACTTTTAAAAATCTGTGTTGCGATATGATCATGATACTGTTGAGGTCCAAAATGTAAGAATAAGAAATGTCTACCTCATTCAGCCATGTCCATGGACCTTTAAATAATCACAAATGTTGTCTATTACATAATTTCATAGACTCGTACTCATTGATATTAAAACCACAAAAGGTCAACAGACCAGTCAAACCATTTGCATGCCATGAAAATCAACTCTGGCGTTGTTTTTTCTGTGTTACACACCATTTCTGCATCATCCGCTGATAATGTCGCCGGCTACATTAATTATAACATCGTTCTGTTTACTCTTAAGTTGTTTGAAAAACACTGTTAATGTTCAAATAGAAGCTATTAGTAGCATATTTACTAAAATTTGGTAAGATTTTATGCAACAAACTACCCCGACTTTTAAATCGATCAGTCTGTTGTTACCTGCGCCTGTCTATTGCCCCCAGCAGTGCGTATTCGTATGGCATTGATGCCACACACACTATACTATTTGGTCTCATGTCCACGGCTACTACCATTAAATTGCATAAACAATTCCAAATGTTTAAGAATTATATGAAATATGCACCACACTGAATATACATTTGAATCACAACATACAAAACGCCCCCCGGTGGAAAATGGATTTTCAAATGGAACAGCTCAATGTGCACAGTGCTTGCATTTGTTTAGCTTTGCTCTACCCGGGGGGGCCGTATGTTTTCAATCCCCCAAATACTGTAGCCAATGACCAGTCCCTTGATAGTAACTCTCAACTTCTCTTGGTTAACTTAGCACTTACTTTCAGTTTACATCTTGTGTTGCATGGTTTTTTGGACAGGCTCTGGTTGTTACTTCTGCAGTATTGTTCTGGCACTGCTAATCTATCAACCTCTCTTTTACATGTGATTGCCCGTGCCTTGATGCCTGCATCAAACAAAACGTGTTATCAGTAAGCTTTCACACACACACAATATACTATCAGTACATTTGCATTGTACTTACGGCATTTAACCGGTTAAAACAAGTAAACCGTTTAATACCTACGAGGTCCATAATTCACTGTCCAGACTAGGCCAACACTAGAGATGTTTCCACACACCGAGGCGATAGCTTAGTGTGATGGAACCTGGATACGCATTTGGTTGTGTAGCACATCTGATTGCTGCAAATATCACAACCAAGTCATTCCCCAATCCCTAAAAATCTAGGTTTTGACCAACACACCCTAAGTTTGCCTTGAGTTGTTGTGTTGTAGCTGTGGCACATCTGAAGCTCTGACTTCAAAATCATAATTTTCCTCCCGGCCGATTTATTAATTTTCCACACGGCCGGGTACAAAAGGGTTTAGTTTTACACTTTTGCTTGTTTGTAAAATGGAAGGTATATGTTGGACAATTTGTCTTGGGGCTATATGCCGTATTATATTTCCAATTTTCACGATATAATTGGGGGTCGACTAGTCTAGTCATAGAGTGGATGTTTGATCTATTATTCAGCAGCATCACCACTTTTACCAGCCACTTGTTCATATGACATGATTCTTGGAGTAATATAGGTATCAGAATCGCCGCCTCGTCCCCTCTTTTAGTTTGATTTTTGTGGCTGTCCTTTTCACTGCACGATCGTTGTTGGCATGCGTTTTTTACGCATCGTAAGTGTTAGCCACTCTGGCGCCTTTTTGTTCGCGTCGTAATTGCTGCAATTCCAAAGTCGACGTGTGCGTTTGTGGAGTGCAAAACCTAACTCGCACAGTGATGTCACCCCCTCCAACTTGAGATCGAACCAAGGCATCGTTTTGAGCGCTCTAACCACTGGACCACACTCACACCCTCATCCATGTGAAGATGAAAATCCTGTTTAGATTTGACAGATATCCTTTGTGTTATAGTGTGATGCTCTATTTAATAATGTTTCAGATGTCACTGAACTTTGTGGTTAATAGATGTTAAAGGGCATCAAACAACCACAAATTGATCATGTGCAGCAGCAGCATCCTAGTCAAATTGAGGAAAAGTCCATTTTGTCAAAATCTCATATAAATGAATGAACAACAGAATGCATGTGAATATTCTAGTCATTATTGACCAAATTACGTCTGTAGCTGGAACCAACTCTCGCCTAAGGAACACCCACAGAGAGATGGTTGACATCACCTCATGGCTTCGGCTTAGTTGGAGTAGGGTAATCCACTTTACCTCCGCCACATACTTTGGAACACGATCCCCACTTGCCATACCTATCCCATATGTAGACTGGCCTGTCTATTGGTACATTATATTTATAGTTTGAATTTGAGTAGGTAGTAGGTTCCTACTGATAATACCCTATATATACCTAAGAAAAAACATTAGAAATGAACATTTAAGCAATTTAGTTATTAAAATTGGGTTTTTTACCTATCTGCATTAAAGACACATCAGTTGATTACCCAAAAGAGTAAAAATATTTGGAAAATTTGCAGGAATAAGCTTAAATGAAGGTTAAATCTGTAGAATTCACGGAAATTACTTTTTCCAACTGAAGAATGCCAGAAAAGAAAAGAAATGAAGTGTTGAAAGATATGAATCTCCATTCCTTTACGTGTTGTAATTAAGTGTTGTATGGACTGGTAAAGACTAAACTATCCATTGTGTCCTTCTTAGGCTGCTTCTGGTCTTGTCATTTGCCGGTTTATGTTAGGATACCTGTAAGCTTGTTACACATGGTTCACATAGTGTGCGTTTTTGCGTGTATGACGCACTTTTTTCCAAAGGTAGACGCGCTTTGGTCTAGATAAATTAAAATTTTTGCGTCTATGTGGACGCAAAAAAAAATAGCCACTTAAACTAAACAAAATCAACGGAGTTTTGCTCTGGCACTGGTCCACAATATTGTATCATTTTCACTCAAACAAATAATATTCTGTACTATTAAATACAATTCCAAATCTTGAAAATAAATATAGGTTCAAATTTGACAGCCCTTTTTTTAAAGTTCACTAACCCTGCTAACCGTCCCAAAGGGTATTCAAGTTACTACTCCAGTTCTTGGAGTTTAAAGGTATCAGAGTAATTACTTTTCATATGCCCTAGTCTAGGTTTTTGGACTGGATGTTTATGGATTGTTTGCAGTAGTGTAAAAAACCAAACTTCTAGCAGTGCTCAAACCTGTTAAAACTTGACACGCATGTAATTTGAGGTAAAGAACGCACGTTTTCAAACTCAAGGAAACCAATTTTGCGCCCAGTGACGCAACTATTTCAAAACCTATTGTGAACCCTGCTTGGTTACAACAGTCAAAAATCTGAGTTTGATGGATTTTTTTTTATTGTCTTATTTAGCCATCACGATAGTGCCTTTAATAATTTTTTTGCCCTACTAAGATTTTAAAGCCTGGTGGCTGCCCTTAACCTGCCATCTCATTTATAACTTTCTGGGCCCAATGACCAGTCTGACCACTAAGACGGTACCAAGCATGCAAGAAGATGAATATGATATTAAAAGTGCAAACCAAGCTCTTGCCTCAAATGTTTTTGCAATATGACTTGTGCTAGACCAGATAATCATATGTTTGTGAAAACAAAACTTATGAAGCAAACATTTATAGGATTATGAAGAGTATTTTAAGATAGGATTATGAAGCTAAATTTAAGACAAATAAGACAAAAACGATGTATCGTAACCAGTATAGCTCACCTCTGTAGCTTTAGTACTGTCGTCAACATGCATTGTCAACACAGGTATATACCGAAATGTTAACATACGGTCTTGTATTAATATTGACCAAAAATGCAAGGTTGCTTACAGGATTATTGGGTGGGGTGTGCAGGGAATCAATAAAGTGAGACCTTTTGTTGGGGGAGAGGAAAATCTGGACTCTGTAAAAGGGTGTGCACGAGAGATTTTGAGGCAATCAAATATTGTGTCATAATAGTAATTTCATTAATAGATTAGACACTCAATAGATCTCTTACCTTTGTATTGGGATACAGAAATGTCTTAAAAGAGAGAAAAAGGTTGATTTGACTGATTAATTTAAGATAAAGACAGGCTGAATTTTGTATTTTGCTCCTTTACGAAATAGAAAGAAAGTTCACACTTTTTGTACCAAAGAAACATGTCTCAGCTTAATCTTCAGATGGGGATATTTTGAGGGAAAGCTTTACCTCATGGCAAAAATTAGTAACTTTCAATTTTTAGGGAATCTGTGATTAAAATCTTGTGCACCTTTAAAAGTGGTCCACAGGGCTATACATTAGTATAAAGTCTTCTATGAGGTTGGGCAAACATCTAACATTTGATATCTGTGCTCAAAAAAGTTATCTATCTTGATTAAACTATGCTAGGGCAGCCTATGAATCCGTACTATGTTGACAAAAAAAAAAAAAACTTGGCCAACCACATTTTAAACCTAAAGTAGGTTACCTTTCAGCTTTGTTTTGTGTAAGTTTTGGCCCTTTGAATGCCGGTGTACGTTGAACTGCCTGAGACTGCCAGTCAAGCAAAGTAGTATTACTTCACAGAAATGTTAAGACTTACAGTCAGGTCAGGTTTTCTCGAGGTGCTATGGTATACCTGGTAACCAGTACGACCTGTCCCAGGGCCGGGTCGTTGGCGGCGAAATCGTCACCCATTGGGTTTCTAACAAAATCCGATGAGGAGGGTAGATGGTTTACCCTGGTAGAACTAAAAAGAAGATATTCTACCTACAAGGGCATCGTCTGGAGAGCTAATGGCCATCCAGCACATTGACGTCAGGAGGGATCCATTTATACCTTTGTTCAATAAATCCTCAACAGCAGTATGCTGTGAATGGGAGGTGAAAATCCGGCTAACCCAGTTAGTGGGGACAAACACCAGATTTAAACTTGGTTTTACTAACTACTTACTACAGTACCGGAATGATGATGTGCAACAAGAAGACTTTCCAAAACTACCCATAACATTTTGGATTTATGCACAAATATTTTATTTATTAGCATACATCAATTAATATCTAACAAAGATGCTGGTTGTTGCAGTGTTACATACACTAACTCTATGGGAGTTGATATGACTTCTATAAAATGGCAGTTGCTGTTAAAATGTTTTCTACATCTGTCTGATGTAAATGATTGTCATGATGTAAGTGTTTAATGCAATACCATTTCTCTAACTTACAAATATAGTAATAGGTGACGGTTAAGGAAATCATGCAAGTGATTCTCCCTCTATGACGTTTGCCCAGCCACCTGTTATTGATGACGCTTGTTTTGTCCACCCACGGCTCTCTCTCTCATATAAATTAATGATGAACTCTCCATTCAGTACAAATTGTTTGAATTGTGATTATGACAGCTGCAAGAGAATCAAGAAATTGAATTACAAACTGCTATATGATTACATAGGTGTTTCAAATACTACCTCTAGTGACTCTACTTGATCTTTTTGTCGGGTCGCCTTAGAGACCCGGACTATAGAAACCACTTCTCTCAAAATTGCGAAGGAGTCTATTTTTATAGCTAAGGTCATTTCATTAAATTTTCTTTTATGCAAAGTGCTATACGTACTACTATTTAATTTTGTGATTTTAGGGTTGGGTGTGTAATGCGATTGCATTTCAGACAAGGGGGAATACATCATTGCATGTTTTGAAATGGCCTTAAAAAAAGCATTCTTTGATTTTAGTCTTGTGAAGGACTGCTTTTTGATTGGGAGTTTGGTTTTAAAACGTTGCAGGGATAGATAAAGGGGGAGTTAACAATAGGAGGGAGTTATAGTAAGATCTGATCAGGCCCCGTAGAGTTATACTACGTAATGCATTGAAGCTTTACCATGTATTGTGTTGATATTATTTGAAGACGACGTTAGGTAACATCTTTATTGAAAAGACAGAAGGTGTACTCCATTAAATTAAAGCTTAAGATTTTGAGGAATCAGTTTAACACATTTGCGCCCAATTGGGCGTTTTTGGTATTTTCTTAATGAAAATGACGGGAAGGTGTAACCTATGTTAAATTAAAGCTGATAACTTGGGGATTCATTTTTACCACCATTTGCACCCAATTGGCGTTTTTTCTATTGCTTTATTTGAAATGATAGGAGGTAGTAACCTATGTTAAAGTAAAGCTTAAACTTGGGGATTAAGTTTTACACATTTGCGCCCAATTGGGCGTTTTTTAATGTTACTTTATTTGAAAATGACAGGAGGTGTAACCTATGTAAATTAAAGCTTATAACTTTGGGATTCAGTTTTTTTAACCCATTTTGCGCCCAATGGGCGTTTTTTCTATTTTCTTTATTTGAAATGACGGGAAGGCGTAAACATAGTTAAATTAAAGCTTATAACTGCGGGAATCAGTTTAACACATTTGCGCCCAATTGGCGTTTTTGCTTTTCTTTATTTGAAATAAGGGAGGTGGAACTATTGTTTAATTTAAAGCTTATAATTGGGGCTCATTTTTAACAATTTTGCGGCCCAATTGGGAGTTTTTTCTATTTTCTTTTGAAATGACAGGAAGGTTAAACCTATGTTAAAATTAAAGCTTATACTTGGGGATTCAGTTTTAACACATTTTGCGCCCAATTGTGAGTTTTTTCTATTTTCTTGATTTGAAAGAACGGAAGGCGTAAACCATGTTAATTAAAGGCTTATAACTTGGGGAACAGTTTTAACACATTTTGCGCCCAATTGGGCGTTTTTCTCTTTTCTTATTTGAATGACTGGGACGGTTGTACCTATGTAAATTAAAGCTATAACTTGGGGGATCATTTTTAACAATGTGGCGCCCAATTGGGCGTTTTTTCTGATTTTCTTATTTGAATATTGACAGGAAGGTGTCAACCTATGTAAATTAAGCTTAAACTGGGATCAGTTTAACACATTTTGCGCCCAATTGGGCGTTTTTTTTTTAAAATTGTTAACTATTTGAAATGACAGGAAAGTGTAACCTATGTTAAATTAAAGCTATAAATGGGGATTAAGTGTTAACACCTTTTGCGCAAATTGGGCGTTTTTCTATTTTCTTTATTTGAAATGACAGGAAGGTGTAACCTATGTTAAATAAAGTTATAACTTGGGGATTCAATTTTAAACATTTTGCGCCCCCCAACTGGGTGTGTTTTTTCTATGTTCTTTATTTGAAATGACCAAAATCAGAAAAAAATAAAAAACTTATTTAAATTAAAGCTTAAACTTGGGGATTCATTTTTTTTTAACACATTTTGCGCCCAATTGGGCGTTTTTTTTTTTTTAAAATTGTTAACTATTTGAAATGACAGGAAAAGTGAAACCTATGTTTTAAATTAAAGCTTTTAAACTTGGGGATTCAGTTTTAACACATTTGCGCCCAGTGGGCATTTTTCTATTTTCTTTATTTGAAAAATGATGGAAGTGTACCCTTGTTAAATTAAAGTTTAGAACTATGTGATGTCAAAGGTCACACCCAAGGTCAAAGGTTCAACGGAGATCAAGTGTAAACAAGGTGATGGTTTCTAAGCAATCTTATGATCCTGGATCAAAACATTATACTTTTTCAGTTCGTGATGAGTTTCTTTTTTTTTAAACATGTTTTCTGTAATAAAAGTGCAACTTAAAACTAGAAAACCATCTACTCCTTTAAATATTTTAATGTTGTCTTATTTCTTGTTCAAATTCGGCCTGGCGCCCCGACACAGTTTTTTAAATACTTGTTTAATCACTGTGCTCAAAATGGAAAGGAGTCATTGTAACTGAAAGTGTTTTATTTCTGTTGTTATATGATTGGGTATGTTCTGAAAATTGGCTGTTTGTTTAAATATGGATGTATGTACATGAATGTTCAAGGGACAAAAAATGACCACCAGTAACGGCTCTAATTTAATGTTCAGGAAATGTTATAAAAATATAATTCTCGAAACTCAACTGGAGGACGTGTTTTTCACACATTTTTACACTTGAAGGGAGATATTTGCATAACAACCAGAGCAACCTGTGGTCAATTTAAAATAGCAGGACACTGGGTGAAGGTCATGTGTTTTCAGGATGTCTGTAGCTGTATGTCAACACACTTTGGCCCTATGAAAAAAAAAACATGTGTAGGCCTTGACCAAGATCCAAGTCCATTACTATGTATTATCATCTATGCCTCAACAGTAGGCGTGTTATTAATTACACATTACAGAGGGCTGGCACAGTCTGGAAGCAATACTTCTTATAGACCTGGTATGCCGATGGTCAAGGTAGCTATAGTCCCCATATCAGGCGCAGCATTGAAAAGCAAATATAAACAGCTAGACAGCATGAGTATGCACATTATATATGGAGCCTACCTATAGTATTTGAAGCTACCATTTACCAAATAATTTCACTCAAAAATCTAATGATGTTCTATAGAAACGCCAATTGGTACCTATTTGAATATTGTTTACTTGATTGCGCTGATATTGAGCTAGTTTGTTGGATCTAAATTTGAAGAAAGAAACCATTTAAAGAAAAACCATTTTAATTATTCGGGTGTGTATAAACAAAACTTGTCTTGGATACTAGGTGAGTAATAGGCCAAATATATATTTTGGAGGGTACTTATGGAGAGGCATTCAAAGTGTAGGTTTATTTCCCTTGGCCTGTGTCTGTAATCATTAGATTTATTATCATCAAATTTTCGAGGATTCAGACCACGACGCAGATTCTGGATTCGAGTATTTAGTAATTAGTGAAAATTGATGATAATCGATAACAACATGCTTAAAAGGTGCTTGTTCCGATTTTTTATTTGTATTGTGTTCGCTACTGATATGAGAGCCTAGCACTTGCCACATTTACACCCCATAAAATACCGGGGAAACAAACTTGCGGTTTTGATGGTAGACGCAATAACGCATGTTGCAAAGCCCTATTTCAATACTTGCTAATATTGATGGTTAACACTAAAACGGCGGTTTTTGTTGATATCTTGAGGAATGAAGTGGATTTGAAGGACTCAAATTTCAGGGGAATAATTGAGGAAAGAAAAATACGGCCTTTCATCGATATCAATACCACTTCGGGTAAATCGGGGAGTCCAAAGACGATTGAACACGCACCTGTAATACCGTAGGTATTTAAATTTTTAAAGCTATTAGCTATTTAAAAGGCGTGAGTAAAACCATGGTACGTCCACAAGTGTAACATAAATTTGTTTCTTTCTGGCTTATATTCGTGAATAAGTTAATCCCTATTCCCAGTGGGGACGGCCCAAATGTTTGAAGGATAGTGCTTTGCTTGAAACCCCTAGGTCCATTATATTTTCAGCGGTTGGTAAATAAAACTTTGAAATCGAAATGGCAAAAAATCCTATGAAAATTTTGCTGGCTTTGCAGCGAGAAAGGAATTTATGAGCTAAACGTCTTCAATCCTTTGGATTGGTATGTTTATGTATTTCCAGGTTTGGAAATTTTCTTAAAAAAAAACTTTGTGCTCGATTGAGAAAGCTATAAAAGTATGATTTATAAAAGCTATTTTTGTTTTAAATTTGCAACAATCCGGCTTGCGATTGGAAAAAAAAGCCAGGTTTTTCAAAAAATCTTGCCAATCAGGAGGAAAAAAAAAACAGGTTTATCGATTCAAAAGCTAGGCTTTTTTGATAAATGCAGTGTATGGGCCAACTGTTAAAAATCAAATTTCATGATGAATCCTTATTGTTTTAAAAAAGAAAGGTTATTGATTTGAAAATTATTTTGTCTAAACTTGGCTTGTAATCAAAGATGGTTCAAGTATTATCTGTCTAAAAAGTCATGTTTTTTTAAACCCTTTTTTTAAAAAACTTTTTATTTTTTTTTTTTATCGACAAGCCAGGTTTGTTACAAACCGAGCGTATCAAATTGTGATAAACTTTGGCGATTTGAAATCCCTTATTTTTATTTCAGCCATTTACATGTTTTCGCATTATGCTTATCATATTCTCACCAAAATAATCTCTATATATCCCTTGAATAACCATAACAACCAAATTCATGCTTTATGATTTCTTGTATCAAAAAGTTTTATTCATACCAAAATGTTTTGTTTAATAAGTGAAACTTGTAAATTGAAATAGTTTCTGCCACAGTATGAGCAAATGCTTCTATCACAGTGCCCTATAGGCCAATGTGTTGTAATTTATGTCCGTATACGGACAGAAGAAAATACAAAATTACAAATTCTTCAAGAGTAGATCGAATTTGCACATAAGATAGGCATACATTATACTCGGGGCCAACGGTCAGATGGACAGTAAAATCTCAACTTTTTTGAGGTAAGTCGGGGGGGACGAGGCTAGGATCACGAAATGCCCCTTTAAGCTCCTTTCATGTGTCCTTCAACTTCTTTAAAATATACCTGCGACCCGGACACAGTTTTTTTTAAATACTTGTTACACTACAGTTGGAAGTACCATGGCTTTGCCAATGGCAAGTTGGAGAGGGGCCTAGCGGTTTAGGGTGCTTCCCTCTGGCGCAAATTTACCTTCAAAATTACGGGTTAGAAATCCCGGTGGGGTCGTGGCACATGCTGGGATTTATTCGGGTTCTATAAATTCTGGATTTGATCTGTATCCAGCTATTGATTAAAATACAGAATACCGCTCTCCTCCATGGTTCACTTGGAATTGGGCAAATGGATCATTTCAAAGCATCCCGTCCTTCGGAGGGGAGAGGGGAAGTTTAAGCCGTCGTCCCGTGTACAGAGAGTCAAAACTGTTACATGACATCGCCAGTCAGTGTCGTAATACGAGTAGGGTGGATGGAAAACCCCTGACTGGTTCCAATCCGCCCCAGCTCAAACAGCGGGCCATGTTAGGAGGGTCCGTATAATGGATACACTGCGGCCCCGGTGATCAGCACACTAGCTGAACAAATCCTGACACACCACAAGCCTTACCAATGAATGTGGATTACGAGCAAACAACAAGCGCAAGTTGAAAGTCAGTTCAATATATACGCCCAAATAAACTGTATACTTTGAAGAGTGTTTACGGATTGTAGTGGAAAGATACCACTATACACATGGCTGGTATTCTGAAAGGGAAGTCTAACTTAGACCCAGGTTTAGTTCCTACATGAGTGGACCTTTTTCTTTAAAATACTGTTAAAAGTTAAATGTAAGGGTGAGAAATTTCCTCATGGATGGGCTGGAATGTCTCATCCACTGAGGAATTTCGCACCTGTTACGGCACATTTTTAGAGTATGTTGGAAGGAAAAAGATCCACTCATGTAGGACTAAGCATGGTTTACACCTGGGTCTAACACCTGGTATATGTGGTAAGACCTATCCTGTAGCCACTGCATTGAATACTCAGTACACACAGTAGACACAGAGTAGCTGCAATGTAGGCTACCATGCAAGCAAGAATCTGGCCATTTAGTTTGAAATACTACCACAAAACTCCAATGCTGGTATTCTGAAAGGGAGTCTTAACTTTAGACTGGGTTTAGACCAGGGTTAGTCCTACATAAGTGGACCCTTTTCCTTCCAACATACTCTAAAATGTGCTGTAATGGGTGAGAAAATTCCTCATGGATGGGCTGGAAATACCCATCCCATGAGGAATTTTCTCACCTGTTATAATTAACTTTCTTTACAGTATTTTGCTAAGGAAAAAGGTCCCCTCGTGTAGGACTAACGCTGGTTTAAACCCAGGTCTAAAGTTAGACTCCCTTTCAGAATATCAGCCCAAGACAATATTCTCAACATAAGTGGTTATTTTCCTTTGTAACTCTGGAGCAGGGTTTCCCAACCTGGGGGTCGCGGACCCTTAAGAAGGGGGTCGCGGAGTTTAATTGAAATGAAAAAGAAAGTTCTTTGTTTATTCTGTACTGGTGTAAACCACAATCGGCTGTTTAGTGCAGATTTTGAGATGCCGTCGCTGTCTGTCTATTTGCGGGAGACGGTATGACAAATTTCCTCAAATACTTCGTTTTTTTTTCACTATTTGGTGGTTTGTTTCAACATTAAAGCAGTTATATGGAATTTTACACACTTATCCCTGATTTATAAGTTAAAAAAATGCATTTCCACATTTTTTCGATTCCTTCGCATTATCGCTGCTAATCCCTTTAAGAGATTCCAGTAGATATAGGCAACTTTCCCTGGCTTGGAAACTTGGTTTGCCACTAACGTGCCTCTCCACAACACGTTCATTTTTTTCTTGGCTGGTCAGATTTCTTTTTGAGAATATATTTTTTTGAATAATGTGGGTTGCCAGAAGCCAAGTGTTAAAAAATGGGGTCTCGGGTCAAAAAGTTTGGGAACCCTGCTCTGGAGGCTCAAAAGTCATCATTTAATTTTGATATATATAAGCTAATTTGGTTATAATTTTGGGTAATATCTTTGTATTATCAGGGCCTTCTTGGAAAGCAATGCAAGTCACTGAATGTTGCTGAATAAGAATGCTTAAATAAATAACTTAAAATGACAAGCAATCCAATACTTCTCAAAGGATATTTTCATATGACCCCACTTTTGCTGACACATCTTATGATTTGGGCAACAGAATAAACCATAGAGTTTATTTCATTAACATTTTCCATATGCTTAACATACAAACTACATTAAAGGTACATAACAAGGGATTTCAAGTCATCCATATTTTCTGTGATATGTAGTGATTTCATTTAGATTAGACATGCAATAGATTCCCTTCCTTTTATTTGGCTACAGAAATAACTTAAAATGAAAATAAAAGGTGTTTTGTATATGCTTATATTTCAATAGAAAACATAGGCTGAATTTCCTATTTGCTCCTATAGGAAATAAGAAATGTCACCATTTTTGTACCAAAGAACTCTCTCAGCTTAATTATTTCAGATGGGGATATTTTTGGTAGAAAGCTTTACATCAGTGCAAAATCAGAATTTTCACAATTTTTAGGGACACCTGTTATTTGAAATCTCTCGTGTCACCTTAAGAATCTCACCTAAGTAGGTATCATCCTCCGGCCTGCCATTGTAGCTCTCTTGTGTTATTTCTATTTTACGTGCATCTTTAGGTATACTGATAACTTCATTGTAACCTGCAGAGTAGAGAAAAAATTTAAACCTTTTTCAGTACTAGGGATGGGATACCTTTAGTTATATAGTCTGATTTCAAAATGCTTAAATGCAAATTGTTCTTAGGAAAATAATTTTAAATTCAGCTTATTAATGTTTATCTAATCACAGCACCACTACATTCTGTGCCTGCATTTCAGGCCACTTTTAAACAATACATTAACAATCTATGCTGTTTTAGGGGAGGGGCAATTTCCCCAAAACCTTTCTTTACTCAATACAAGATACAATTATATGCTGCATCAGGGTTGAAGTATACTGACAGGTACCCATGTAGGCCACCAGTAGTGTCCACCAGGGGCGTAACAGGGGTAGTTGTCAGAGGGGGAAATTTCCTAGTATTGAGGCAAGTTTTCCCAGTTGGAGATGGTTTTGAGGTAGGTTTTCCTGGTTAGAGGTGAAAATTTCCTGGTGAGCAGACAGAAAAAGGCTGATTTTTTAGCTTTTTCTTCCTGGTCAAAGCTCTCTGGCGTGACAACCTGCCCCCTGCCCATTCAGATATTTAATAGGTTTGAAAATGCACACAATTTCTGCATGCTGTCTCCTTAACCCTAACCCTGACGTCGGTTTCTAGCCTATCTCCCGGGAGGAACTGAAGGAGTGAGGGAAGAGGGGAACAAGAAAAGTCGCAAATTCGGGTGGGATTCGAACCCAGGGCCCTTCGGGCCCCAGCTCCATGACCCGGGATAGCACGTTACGGCGGTGTCGCTGGCCCGGCCAGCGATTTGAGCATATAAGTCTTGGTTTGATGACGTCATCGCTACTTTCTGGACTTAGTGCATTTTTCTCAATTAACACAGTGAGTTTTGGTGAGCTTTAGCTGTGCTAGGGTTAATGGGGAAAATCCTTATTTAAGGGCTCTCTATTAATGGGGGCACATTTTAAATACTGCTTAAATAGCTGCCTAAGTTTGAGTATTGAGTTTGCTAACTTGCAAATCTGAATACCTGATAATCAGCTTTACACACTGCACACAATCAGAAGGCAAAACTGGGCCAAATTTGAAACAAAAAATGAAGTCATTTTACTTCTTTTTGACAAATGCCCTCAGCACACGGGCCAGCAGACGGCACCTTCTTAGTCCTTACCTGGGGTTGACAGCATTACCTAGCCCAGCTTCTTTATTACACCACATATCCCACTGGGCTTGTGAACATATGTTTAATCATTGGTTCCACAGACAAAATAAGGGGTAGAAAGTACATGACTTTCACCCCCGAGATTTGTGCGTGTTTTTCCTAGGGATTTAATTAAACCAGTGTGGCTATCTGAACCACTGCATAGACAATCAGGAGCCACTGACACATAGCATATAATCGTTATCATTGTCTTTATCAAACATTGGAGTAATTTCTTTGGCAGAGCATGTACTGCACAAAATAGACTGTAACCTGCCAACGCTGCTATTTTTATGTCGTGCAATTTCAGTACTTATAACATGAATGCTTAAAGGGACACACTGTGATTTTGCAAAGAAGGTGCCCTCAATTTTTCTCAAATTTGAGATTTTTTCTGTGCCAATTTTGCTTAGCAAACTATCAGCACACTATTTTGATTGGATATTGGTTTTCTACCCAACAGGGTAAAAATAACAAGAGCAAATCCAGGATTCTAGAACAGCCTTCCGGCCCTGCCTGAGACGTCATCAACCGTAATGTTCAACTTTGTCCAACACGATCAAATCAGAAACACTGTTATTTTACACAACATTAATGCCATATACAAGATTTTCTAGGTTGCATGGACTGCAATACGGTATAGGACACACCTGTTGGATTATTCTGTCCCTAGCCAATCATTTAAAACAGGACCTCTATAGGCAACCGATTTAAAGAGACTATCAGTGATTTATCCGAAAGAGTGAAAATATTTGAAATTTGCAGGAATAGTTTAAAAATGAAGGATAAGTCTGTAGAATTCTCCTAAGTTACTTTATCAACTGAAGAATTAACAGAAAAGGAAGAAAACGGCAGTATTCAATTATACAAATCTCCATTGAGTTACGTATTGTAGTAATTGTCCGAACAGACAGTAATGACTAAAATTTGCAATTTCGTCCTTATTAGGTTGCTTCTGGTCCTATTATTTGATGGGTTTGTTAGGATACCTGTACTTGTCACAAACATGCAAAAATCTGATTTTTGATGATTTTTTGATTTTCGGATTTATCAAATCACTGATAGTGCCTTTAATGCCATTTGCAGCAAACAGTTGCACAAATGCAGGAAGTGAAAATTAGTGCCTAGTCATTTTGTTGCAAAGATTGGAGTCTGAAAATGCTGTGAAAGGAATGGCAAGAGATCAGGCTTGAGAGAGAAGCACTTTGTTTTCTCATGATCACACTAAATATGTCCTTTGTCTTTCATGTCAACATTGAGATACAGCCAATTATAGCACTCAAGCTCTTTTGCATTTTGTTGTTCTGAACAGCAATAAGATGGCCGCCTTATCTCAGGAACCACAAGGCCAATTATGATGGGATTTTCAGCTGAATGAAGCTCAGAAAATGACACATTTTAATTTTGCCCAACAAATGAATCATTTTACTTGATCACATGTGAGATTTAGGGATGTTGGTGTTGCTATCATGTCTAAATCCACCCTGTAAACGAAAAGCTAGTATACCTCGTCTGGCCTGAACTAAGGAGTGATGTCATAGCTTTCACGCAGCTATTGTGCATGCGTATTGCACACGCTAACTTTGTACGCTTGCGATTGCAGCTGCGGCACGTTTAAGACTGTGTGAAAGCTATGACGTCACTCCTTAGTTCAGGCCGGACGATGTATAACAGTTTGTGTTCTAGTGGGTAATTTTATCAAAAAAGTTTGTTGTGTGAATGCATGGAGGTTGTAAGTGCAAAAGCTGCCATTTGTCAGAAATTGCCATCAAACATACAATTTTGCCAAGTCTTTTGTCAGTGGCTCTTGAACTGGTACTTCAGACGACTGTGTCACCAGAAGAACCATTTCAAGAGCCACTGACTCAAGGAAAGTCAAATTGAGAGTTATCATGATACATGGCAGCACACAGATTTATCACATGGCAGCTATTGCACTTCTGACTTTCTTGCATTCACATGACAAATTGTCCTCTCAACTTTGTTGTTACTCCAGCTGTTTATGGAACAATCTAATATGAATATTGTTTATAATGTTAATACGTGATGTGATCTGAAAAAAACTGGTCGCATGTCACTTTTGGTTGGTTTCGAGGCTGCCTGTCAAGTGCCTACTGGCTTTGTGTCTTTTTTTTTGAGCCACCTGGAACAGACAGTGAGCAGCAAAGGAATATGCACATTACAATCCATATGAATTAAACCACCTTTGTAATGTGCACATTCCATTGCTGCCTACTGGCTTTGTGTCTTTTGTTCGAGCCACCTGGAACAGACAGTGAGCAGCAAAGGAATATGCACATTACAATCTATATGGATTAAACCACCATTGTAAAGTGCACCTTCCATTCCATTGCTATCTGCGGCTGCCCTTGGCGATTCAAACAAAGAACTCTACACCATCAAGCAGGCAGTCTCAAAACTGACCAAGTGTATGTAACATGCAACCGTTTTTTCCAGATTGGACCACATATACTGACTCCGGGTCTCAATCTCACAACTCGGACGGGAACTCTGATGAACTTTAGCAAAAATAGCATTAGTCAAGTACTAATGCAGTAGCATTCAGATGTGTGGGATTGAGCTTCAGGGGTTAAATTTAGTGCCTTATGCCATTTAGGGGGGAGATTTACAGAATCTTATGCCAATAAGGGTTGAATTTTCTATTGGTGATTATACCATTTAGGGTCCAATTTTGAGATGCTCTAACAAGCATGCATATAAAGTAATATATTGAGTGATACTCAGGGGTGTATAGTGTTCATCAGTAATTCTGAAACAAAATTCTGGCCACACGCGCGTAAACCCGGAAGTGTGTGACGAACGCTTGACAACGGAAATTGAATACGCAATTCAACAGACGCGCGCGTGCCATTTGTTTCAGAATTTATGACGGGGACTATAGTATGGACTACAGGTGAGCTCAGCCCTACATCACTACATACCTTTGTTGCAGTTGACTAGTATTGCACACCAGTAGTTGTGCTATCTTGTTTTGACTGTAGCAAGACACCAGCTAACACTTACCATGCTGTCTTTTATTATATGTTCCCTTAATTGTTTTGCACGATGAGTTGTCACCCCCGCAGACGCCACACTCGTCTCGGCGCGTACTGGAGTCAAGCAAGTGATCGCAGCCCGCACCCTGTGTTGGGAGAAGAACAATAGCAGTTACAATCACTAAGTAAGAACAAAAATTAAAAGTATATGACATATGTTGCAACTTCTCTGCTATGCAAATCAGTATTACATATTAAGAAATATGTTCCAAACTTATAAGGATGCATTTATAATCATCAAGCACCCTATTTATTTTAAGGTTCAATTGATATCCACAAAAGAGCATATTTCCAAAATTCATTGGATTCTGATGGTGTTTTTGCCAATTATTTGTCGCACAGTGACCATAAGCCGCCCAGTGGTTGTAATTTCTGTTGTTTACAGACAAAAATACGGATACAATTTTCTTATAGAGATGATCAAATCTGCTGCTAAAATTGGATCTTTAAGCCAATCAAGGTTTTTTAGGAAAGTTGATGGATGAGCGCCGAGATTACAAAAGTCCTATATTAACCCTAAGACGGGAGCAAGGGAAGGGGTAAAGGGATCAGAAGGTAAAGAAGACTGGATATCATTGAAGTTGTATTCATCTCTGCTATTCAAAAACAAATCAAACTTTAGAATCTTCATAAAGATATTTCTTCTTCTAGTGTGTGGTGTGTGTGCGTGTGGTTGTGCGTGTTGCGATGCGTTGTTGAGTGTGTGTGTGTGCACTAACCTAACCAAAACATGAACAAGTTAGGTTTCCCACTCTCTGCCTAAATATTTGGAAATTACTCGGTAATCATGCATCCCGTGTGTCAATGCAGTTGTGAGAGCATTTATAGAGGCTTTTGTACATTTCAACAACTTCTCAGTTGATAGGATGCCCCACACCAATAGCGGTTATGTGGAATAATCTCAAAAGGGAGCATTAGTCTCAATTTATTTCCCCTAATGAGTCGGTCTTCTACACCTCATTTGTCATTTTGTTTTATGTCCCAGTAGTTGATACAGAGATGTATAGCATCACATTCTATACTTTGCTCTGAACTAAATAAGCAGGACTTGCAGTATTGCCAGTTACAATATCGTTTGCACTGAGTACAAGGAGGTGTTTGTAAGTGCAATGGCTGCCATTAGTCAAAAATTTCCATGAAAGCATACTATATGCCAAGTCTTTGGTCAGTGGCTCTTGAAATGGTTCTTAAGGAGGACCCAGTTGCCTGAAGATTCATTTATTCATTGGGTACTTTTGCCTCTTTGAACAAGACAAGGCTGCCATCCTCTGATATATGCACATGCATGAACAAATTAGAAGAATGAGATTGAGTGGGCTAATCCCACATATCACAGTCCCTTGGAGGATAGTGCCCATTTCAATGTGGCTAAATTTGAGTAGTCGTAGTGTAAAACAAGGAAGTTGTTAATTACCACAATGATTTATGTGCAGAAAGGTGCACCGCAGTTCAATTAGGTGACACATGCAATAACTGAGGCGAATTGAAATTGAATGATGATTTATATGCCAGAAGTACTTCAAGGTCAGATTATCTAATTTGCATTAGTGATGTAATACCAAGTGTCAATTAATTCGAAACAATTTACTTTAAAAATGAGAATTGAAAAAAATGGTGTTTCCATGAAAAATTTTTTTAGTTTAGCCCTATAAACTTGATGAAAATGATGTTCAAGGTGAATCATTTACATACGTACCCAGAGCATCAATGATGCAGGGCCTATTAACCCTAACACGGACGAGAGTGGAAATGAGAGCCCACGAAAAGTGGTTACCGGTCGGAAAATGTTTCGTGGCATGTGGGCCGTCAACAACTATTTTTGGTCGAGCAAATGACTTCATTGGCCCGCATTCATCTGGGCCGTCTTAACGGAAAATGACGCGATGTTCATCGTTGCATTTGGGCGTCTTTACGGAAAATGGAGCGATGTTCCTCGTTGCATTTGGGCCGTCTTTACGGAAAATGAAGCGATGTCATACGTTTGTTTTGCATTTGGGCCGTCATTAGGGAAATGATGCGATGTTTTTTCACTGCATTTCGGACGGTTTTGCCCGCAGAAGGCGCAATGCTTTTCATCAGGCGGTGGTGAACTGTGTTACAATTGCCCAAAGAACAATTTCGATTCGATGGTGATAGCGCCACCCTTATTTTCGCATAAGCTGCTATTTTTTTAATTATTGCATAAACGTATTCATGACGGAAAACAGGAGCATGACGTACCGCATAATAGCGCCACGCACGACTTATGAGGTAGCGGAATAGCGCCACTCACGAATGGCGAACATAAGCTACAAATTTCATGCAGATCAGGGTGCAGTACGCATCCATCTATTTATTATTTATTTATGTTTTTAGTTTTTTTGTTTTTTAAATTATTGTGTACTTTTGATTACAATAGATCAGGGTTTTGTCTATGGGAAAATGACGCGTGTTTTTCGTTGCATCTGGGCCGTCTTTCGGGAAAATGACGCGATGTTTTCGTGGATGTGGGCCGTCTCCGGGAAAATGACGCAATGTTTTTCGTTGCATCTGGGCGTTATTGACTTTACGCTAATTGTATTCCTGTGCCGGGCAAAACGGCCGGGATGCCATGAAACGCACACTTTGGCTCTCGTTGCATCTGGGCCGTTAAAAATAAAAATAGATTGGACCTCGTTGCATTTGGGCCGTACGGCCGGCAAAAACCGGCCGGTCCGGGTTAGGGTTAATAGCTTTATTGTTAAGCCGAATTTTTGCTAATTAAAAATAGCTTCCCTCCCCGCTCTGCTGATGCACACGACCCTTCCCCAATGAATGGCACCAAAGGTGACATGAGGTCACCAAGGTCACATGAAGTCACAACCAAAGATCACCTCACACACGACCTACCCAATGCACCTACCTGCCCCCTCCCCGACTGCCACCCCACCCTGACCTTCACCAGCACCCACCCTCTCCCGACGCACCCCACCTCTCCCGACGCACTCCACCACATCCAACACCCTAACATTCCCCCAAAACCCCACCCTGTTCCTCCTAAACACCCCACCCTTCACTGCCCCATCCAACCCTTCCCCCTCCCCAACACCACCCTTCCCAAACACCCCACCCTTCCTCCTCCACTAAACACCCCAGCCGTCCCATGGACATGGGGTCACGGGGTCATGGGTTCCTGAGGTCCATGGGGTCACAAAGGTCCATGGGGTCACTGAGGTCCATGGGGTCACTAGGTCACATGGGGTCACCTAGGTACATGGGGTCACAAAGGTCACAGGGGTCACCAAAGGTCAAGTGGGCACCAAGGTCACACTGGGGTCACCAAGGTCACATGGGGTCCCAGGTCACATGGGGTCACCAAAGTCACATGAGGCCACATGGTACATGAGGCAATCCACCATTTCTACTGAGGCACCCTCCCTACTCCTTGCCTGATGCACCACGACCCTCCCCCAATGGAACCAAAGGTGACATGCGGTTACCAACGTCACATGATCACAAAGATCACCAACCCCATTCACGAGTGCCCCCTCACCAACTATCTACCATGACCATCCCCAACTATCTACCATGCCCACTCCCCAAACTATCTACAATGACCTCCCAAACTATCTAAAAGCGAAAACTCCCCCAATGCACATTAAAATTGAACAGTACCCGTTTGTCCTCGAGCTTTTGTACCACACCCCGACGCACCCGACCCCTCACCGATGCACCCACACCTCCCGACGCACTCTCACACCTCCCAATACCCTAATCTTCCCCCCAAAACCCCACCCTGTTCCCTCATAAACACCCCACCCTTCACTTCCCATCCACACCCTTCCCACAACACCATACCTTTCCTTCCCTTCCAATGACATGGGTCAATGAGGTCACATGGGATCACCGAGGTCAAATGAGATAACCAAGGTCACTGGGGTCACCCAAGTCACCTGGGGTCACCAAGGTCACCTTGGGTCACCAAGGCACAAGGGGCGTCACAAAGGTCACAACGCGGGTCACCAACGGTCACACCTGGTCTTTGGTCACCAAGTCAGTGGGTGGTCACCAAGGTTAGTGGGGTCACCAAGGTCCACGTGGGGGCACCAAAGGTCACATGAGGTCAATTCACCCACCCCATCACCTACCTGATGCACCCGACCTGCTCCTGCCTGATGCACCGACCCTTCCCCAATGAATGGCCCAAAGGTGACATGAGGTCACAAAGATACCTTCCCCATCCCGATGACACCCTCCCCAAACATCTACCACGACCCTCCCAATCAACCTTACCCTTCCCCTCCCCGAGCACCCCACCCTGACCCCTCAATTACCACTCCCGATGCACTCCACCTCCCAACACCCCAACCTTCCCCCAACACCCCGAACTTTCCTCCTAAACACCCCACCATTCACTTTACCCCTCCCCAACACCCCACCCTTAACTCCCCTCCCCAAAAACCCCACCTTTCTCCTCCCACACCCCAGCCTTCCTCTTCTTAACACCTCAGCCTTCCCCTCCATAGGATTCACACACAAGATGTATGGCCTTGGTCGTTTTTCATGCTAGTAAAGGAATTTGGCATATCAGATGATTGTTCAGCGATACAGCAATATGCATATTTAATTAGCTCATTTGCATTCCCAAACCGCAGTATCAACAAATTTTGAATGGCAAAGATGCGCACCATAATGGGATTGCATGCAGTGAAATTTTGCAATCGACTGAACTGTTTCAAAAAGTGATTACGCAGATATGTGCAAGATTGAATTAGGACTCATTTGCATATGCAATTCGCCCGAAAATACGCCCAACGTCTACCCAGGTGGGAAATTCTTTAATCTGCTTCTTTCCAAAAAGTTAACATCATTATTACTAAAGAGGTTTCTATAATAGATAGCGAGCAAAAAAACGTACCGTAATCTTTGAAATTCACCGTCTCGCAGGTTTTGCCGACAACAAAGACAAAAAACCATAGAGGTACCCAACAATAGAAAGCAAGGCGCCTCCGCTTTTCCACATACTGTGGGGGGCCGCTTTGCATATACACTATCGGTAGTGATACAAATTAATGTATGTGTTAGAGGTGGCCAGGTAATAATAGTGTACGGGATGGATTTGCTCAGATACTATTTTTTCTCATAATGCAATGCGCGCTTAGGATGAAAATTTGTATTCATTGAGGCGGTTTATTAAATCAAGACGACTGATGTGTCATTTCATTGGCTGTGTGGCCATGGGTAAGACAAAATTTAAACCACCATAGCATCCAACATACAACAACTGATATTTTGGCGGATGTTTGTATCGAATTGACCTTATGTGTGGAACAAGCACCCCAATGCTAATATTGCGTGCAATATCCCACAATGTCAGGCCAGCACGACGACTGGTTTTGAATGCGTTTCACCCCCTTGTCATTATACGCCTTATGGAACTCCAGATAACTTGTACACTGTAAAAATGGTTGTCTTGACGTCATATGTAAGACATGTTTTGGTAATAGACATGTCTTCAACAATAGAAATGAAAAGAAAATAAACCCAATAAAAACATAATCTAAGACACAAGACACGTCTTCCAGTCAGACATGTCTCCAAATTGATGACAAAGACACGTCTTACAAAAACGAAGTGTCTTGCATAAAAATATGACTGGGGAATTAGTGTCTTGCAAAGAGAAGTGATATTTGAACTGTCTGCATTAAGACATGACTTTGTGTATAGGCCTAGATAACATGTCTCAAAACTGATGACCATAAAGTGTCTTTTGCCCAAGACACCATTTGTACAGTTGTAAACAAGCTTTTCAGGTCAAGTTTTCTTTGAGACCTGCTACTGGTATCCTGGTAACCGTTACTACCTGTCCCAGGGCCGACGTCGTCGCGCGGCTAAACCGACTCCCCCCATCGGTTGTAAGGAATATGATGAGGAGGGGAGCTGGTGCCTGTAGAATGAAAAAGAAGATCTACCTAAAAGGCGTCAGCTCTGGAGAGCTAATGGCGGCCAGCCAGCACATGCTGCCTGCATTTGCGCCAAAGTTGCCCAAAGCTAGGGCCCCACCGCCGATAACTGTGGATTGAAGTCAGGAAGGGCATCCGGTCAATTATTTTTGCTCAATAAATTCCTCACACAGCAGTATTGCGGAGTGTGAGGTGAATCCGGCCACCTCGTTTACGGGAGGACAAACTGGATATTTAAAACTTTGGTCTAAATAAACACAAGCTTTGCCAGGAAAGGGTTGTTAACATTTTGACTGACATGAGGTCAAAGGTTCACATGAGGTCACCAAGGTCACAAGAGATCCCCCCAAAATGTATCCCACACGGGCCCCCTCCTTTGTCAAGCTTACATCATGTAGCACCTTTACGGGAAACTCTGCAGCAATATACTAGTACTAAAGACTGAATCAGATATTTCCCGATGAGGGTGTAACTCAAAGTTTCAAAATTGTGTTTTGCCATATTCATAAGTGATTGTCCAGATCTATAATCACTTTCTGATTGTACATACAAATCATTAATTGCATGTATAGTAAGAGAAAATCTTCAGTAGCAATGCTTCGTCTTTAGTATTTTATTAAAAAGCCCCAAGATTAAAGAAGTAGCTTGCTCATTTTCGCATATAATCGGGTCGTACCCGATGCCACAAAAAAGCCAAAAATGACTACGGAAAATATGACCACAAACAACTGAAGTAATTCCTCAATAAAACAGTGGGTAGCAAAAACACGTGCCGAGCAGTGTGCGCCATGAGAAAAAGTGGGGAATTTGGGGAGCTCCTTCCTGGAAAGCTTGCATCCTCGGGGAAATGAGGGGGCGAGAAGAAAGAAAGAAAAATTAAATGAGAGAGAAGAAAATAAAAATAAAAGGATAATAAAATTGAAGTACGAGATCTCCAAAATAAGGTTTTGCGAAAATAAATATTAAATAAATGAATTCCCGAAATATCGTGTTGGGTTCCAATTTCACTTATTGATTAAAAAACGGTCTAGGAAATTCCCCAAGCCAGTTCTAAGCTTTCAACCTTACTGATCTTTCATGACTTTTCAGCTCATGACACAGGTAATCACGTCACCCACCTGTAATTAGGAGTAAAAATTGCAAATACCGGGTGAAAATATCTAACTGAGTTATCTAAAACATTGTTTGTGTATAAAATAATTCACCGCGTGGGCCATGGCCTTCGCCATTTGTACAGCTTTTTCAAAGCTAAAATGACGTTATTTAGCAATAGCAATAAAAACACATGATAATTTTATTTCGATTTCAAATCTAGTTAGTCACTTCTAAAATGATTTTTTTAAAATAATTCTACTTAATATACCGTTGTTTATTTTTGTTTACTGCAAATTACTAGAAGGAAGCTTAGCTATGTTACTTTGTTGTTTGGTTTGTCCATTTACATTACCATGGGGGCGAGTCGGTAAGTCACGTTGACAATTGAGTCCGCTCCCGGCCTATGAACTGATGTATTTGTATGTTAAATAATATTTGAAAAAAGACCTCTTTTCTACTAGAAAAATACACAGAAAATATGAATAATTGATTTCAGCTCCGATTGTTGTTTTTATTCAGGAATTGAAGGGGAACATATTCTGATGAGTCTGAGAGAGAACTCTACGGTAACCCAGCAGCCCAATCAAATTGGTCACAACAATTTTAGACTTGCGCCCAAAATATGTGGCGGGCAAAGATCGGTGACCTGGGAGGAGGGACTGGGGAAGAATATCGATCGAAACTCACCTCTTCTTAACTTTGGGGGAATGGTGCAACGGTGGAATTGAATTCCCAAGTAGGTCTGTTCGTTGTGTTACGATTGTATAAATTTTTTAAAAAAAAAAAAATTTTTGTCGTTCCTTATTCATGAAACGGTAAAAAGTAAACTATGTAAAGAATTATGGTTAGTAACTTAATTTTTTCTGATTCAGTAAACCATAAACCATTAGATGATTGTTGGACTGCCCGAAACAACAATATCCTGTAAGGTGCAAAAAAAAGTCCGAAAGAAAATGAAGGCACAAAGGCTTCAAATTTACGTAAACCTGCTTATATCGTTCAAATTGATTCAAAATTTAGTTTGGTGTGTCAAATGTCAGCTTTTTAATAGGAGGAAATCGCACTTGCTGAGATTAATTCACAATTGCTCGCTTAAAACACAAGTCATAAAAGTTTTAATCTGCCAAAAATAAGCAATGAATATGTACATTTAGATTTATTAAATACCGATGGAAATAATTTGTCTCTCAATAAAAATTATTGGGGATTTTCTTTTTCAACAACTGTTCAAAAGCTTGGCACTTACGCTGATGTGTGTACATAGGCAAACACGGGACACCAGGCTCTGTGTCAACGGTCACGTGATCCTCAGGTGAAATCCTGGGAAAATCCCCATGAGTTGTAAAACCCCATGATATAGACTCACTGGTGTACAGTGATGAAGTTCATTGATACTTAATTAGACTTATCTATGCCTAACAACTGTTTGCCTAACGTTTATCGTTGGACTCTTTACATGGATCAAAACTTTGGATATTTTGAGGCCTTCTAATATGATGAAATTATGTATAAAAGTTGAATATAAATAATACTACACAACACAAGCATTTTTGGCTCGACAGAGCCAGACTTTTATTAGGAAACACTTAAGTTGCATGGTGCAGGCAGAGAACTCTGAGCCAAGGACGGGGGTTGTAGGTAGATTTTTACAGATGTCATACAGGGCACAAATCATACAAAACAATAGTTCACTCGGGGCGCAAGGGACACAAAGCCCGCAAAAACCAACATGCTCCCAGTACCTCGGTACTGATATCGATCCAACACCCGCCCTCTCGAATCTAATAATGACGAAGTATCGGACGCACATGCGAATTTTATACGCTGAAAATCAGATTCCCACAACAAAACAACTTCCAAAATGGCATTTACACACCAAAATTAAATCCATTTCCATGAGTTAACCATAAGATTACAGCTTGCAGAGCGAAATTTTCAGAGCAATCAAGCAAGCCATTAAAAACTAGTAGGGCGTTTGTTTTAAACAGCGGCCACAAAAAGCGGCAAATTCTTTCCACGCGATGGCAAGGCTCTATTAATTACATTTTAATAGGCCAAAAATACAACAAGTAAACTTGCGTATCCCCCTGGCCAAGATGGCAGTCTGAACATGAACCTCAGATGACCGTTGACCTTGGTCCATGACCTTTGATGTCATCCACAACATGACGAACCCCTATGGCACCTAAACCCCCAAAGTATGTTTAAATCGGAATTAAAAAACTGTTCGACAGGAGACACGAAAAAAACGACAGAAATTTACCTAACAAAACCTACCAAAAGCTGGATACACCACATACATACACATACATACATACATATCACATCGCCACCCTCGCAAAATTCCCCTTGGCTTTTCAAAGCCAAGGGGGAAAATAATAAAATAAAATCAAAGTCATTCTGGGACAGGCACAGAATAAGCGTAATAGGCTTATTTGTAAGTGGTCCTTTTCTTGACACGGATGGGGCTGTAGTGAGTGCTATCGCCAATGCCTAACTTCTCAAAAACTTGACTCACTTGTTGTGATTAAAAAATATTGAAAGCAATGAAGAGTATTTAGTTTGACATAGCATAGATGAGCATTAAGCCATGGAGCTCACATTGTTTGCCCCGTTTTGCTCCATCGATTAGAGATTAATGGCTGAATATTTTTAGCTTCAAGTGTTATTGGCAAAAAAATCTATGCTCGTGCACTCAGTGATGATGATGAATCATGGCATGAGCCATGCAGACCTGAAGGTGAAGCTTGCCATTATGAGTTGGTCAAATTGACCCGAGTGCTGATTTTTGCCAATTGCACGAGGAAACTAAAAATTTGATAATAGACAATTAAACCCCAATTTCATATAAAAAACATTATTACAGTAGGCCAATTTCACGAAAAAAAGATGATAATATGTCATGAATCCAATGCAGTAATGTTTCTAACGAAAAGAAGCACACCATAAAACCAGAGCATCAATTGTGCAATAGCTATAATATGATGCCCATTCAAGACAACAACAACATCCTTTTTAAAGTACCTTTATATATTATTATATATTAAACTATTTGAATATTCCAGCATATGACGTCAGTATAATTACTATATAAAGTTCCATGATGATGATTTAATTGTTTTCACAATGGCTTTAATTACATATAAACCCAATTCGATAGGCCAACAAGTTATAGTTTTTCAGCCATAGTCTTTTCCAAGCCTAAGTTAATTCTTTTGTTCTTACGGTGCGGTAATTATTATAAAATGCTATTTGAAGTCATAAGCACATGAAGGCAACACTCAAACATTGGCTTTTCGTGATCCACAGTCTCATCCCCCTTGACTTTACCCAAAGGAGTGGAGATTTTTACATCTTCACCTGACCCGTTAGCCAAAGTATAGCATGTTGCCTAATCATACTTGCCAATACGATTACTCTAGAAAGAAAGAAATAGTCATTGTCTTTTCTGTCGCTAAAAGGACCGAAATTGTAATGCAGATGGCCATGGCCTCTGGGGCACCGTGATATTAACATTTGTTGAAACATTCAAACCCCTCATCAAAATCAACTGAATTTTTAGGAATTATCTTTTCTCAGGATCTCTAATGGAACCATAAACAAAAAAAGAGGTGTTAGAGCCAAAAATGCACCTTTAATTGATGAAGTGGCCCTGCATTATCTGAAAAGTACCTTACTGCACTTTGTTACTTTATTAAAGGGTCACTTAAAAATTTTCAGGAAAGGGGCTGTTCCCATTTTTTTAAAGCCGGGTGTTTTTACATCTATAATGCATACAGAGTAGTATAACGGTCCATGGCCGATCGCTAATTCGCCTCATTCCCAGAAGCCCCAGATTTTACCGGAATTGGTCAACATTTTTGGTATCAGGAGAAGCGATATTTTTTCTCATTTAACCCTTGTTAAATCTTAGAGCCAAATTGATATTTGGTTTGGAAGTTACGAGGTGAAAATGTACCCCATTTTGGTCGACCAATATTAATTTTACACAGTACTATATGGGCTTACAAAATCAAGTTTTTTAGCTCTCGCATCAAAAAGGTTAAAATATCGGAGCGAAACTTTATAGAGGGGTTTTGGAGTGAAGGCCAATCTATCAAGATGAAAAACTCATGATCATTAAATCGGGCCATCCCCCTTAATTCACCCCTGCAAATATGAACACCAAAATTTTTATTTTAGGGTATGATAAATACAAATTGCGCCTTTAATCATTGCAATAGTAAATGGTTACTTCTTGTCATACGTAATTTAATTATTATGATGTGAACTCCACAAAAATAAACCACATTAATCTGGGCTTTAGTATTTTTTAAAATTAATTTTCACTGGACAATTACTTCAAGTGAAATAGGCCATTCAAGGCCAATCTATGTTAAACTTTATGACTTACATGTATCATGTACTGTTTACTTACACGAAACCACAAAAATATGCAAATTTAAAGGCAATGACTTTAAATCAATGTGTTTTCTTATGGAAAACTGGTTTATTGCTTTTTCACTTCCAAGGAACAGAAATATTTTGCTGGTATAATATTTTAAGTCGTAGAGATTTCAATCGGTTGTTAAGACATTGCTCCATGGACCGGCATACAGGGAGGGAGTTTGTCACTCTGTGTGTGAATCTTTTACACACACTTTAAGGAGAGGAATTCATAAATTCTTCTTCTCTTATTTGTTCCCTTACCGTTCTAACCCGGGGGGGGGGGGGGGGGTGTCCACTATGGTTTGGGTATGACGTCCTCTACGATCTGGGAAGTAGACCCATAGCTATACCATTTTTTGCAAAAAAGGGACCATAGCTATACCAGAGATGAAAAATTTTAGGCCAAATTTAACCCAAATTTTGAACCATTTTTAAGAAAGTTTGAAAATTTTGGCTTCAGATGTGGGGAAAAAAATGCGGCTAATTTTCCACAAATTTCAGGAAAAATTTTGAAAAAAAAAAAACGGACCCATTTGCTATACCAAAATGGCAATAAAAAAGGTCACTTGATTATACCAGAAGGCTGAAGAAAAAATGATAATGGGACGATTTTTGTCTGTGGCACGACCTATGTATGGTCATTTGGTTGGAAACCCCCACCCCACCCCCACTTAAACCTGTATTTTCACGTTCAATAACATTTTTGTCAATGTCTAAGACTACTTTATAAAAACTTTGTGTAGTAATGATAGTAATCACTCTTTGGCAAATGGTGATATATCACTGAACTCCAATTATTTCTGAAGTCCATGGTCCAACCTCGGTGGTGGCAATTTACTTGACCAAGGACAATCTCCTGTGTTTTATCAACTTCAACATAAGACTTGTGGTGTTGATAAAAGAGTATTGTAAAATGGTCAACTTATACAAAATACTAAAATTAAATATCAATATAACTCGATAATATACAACGATTTCAAACATCGAAAATTCAACTGGGCTAATTTTACCCAACTTATAATACCAGCCTAGGTTTTAAAACTTTTTACATAAAAAATATTGATGATAAAGCAAAACAATTTCCATTCAGAATATGGTGACAAGCTACAAGGTTAGATGTAATTCATGCCAAGATCCCAAGGAATAAACAGTGGTTGCCACATTTAACAGGCTTCATAGTAGCCAGAGGGTGTTTTGAACTAATCCCATAATACATTGCCAATGTGCCTATAAGGTTCTGTACTAAACATATCAGTAAGTTAGGGCGTGTTTGTAAAGAGTTTAAGGAGCACAAAAACCTTTCATATTAAATTTTTTTAACAGTAGGACTAGTGTTTTGTGCATGCAGGAAGGTGTCGAAAAAAAAAAGTTCAAGTTTTATGTATAAAAATGGAGATTTTTGTGGGATCCAATGCCAGGATCATGCAGGGGATTATTGATTGAAATGTACACAAACTGAAGCATGTGGTGAGGGGCTAAACAAGCTCTTATTAGGTAGTGGGTGTGTGTTCTAAGGCCACTATGATTTGTTGGTTGAAGTGAGAGAATTTGGGGTCTGTTTCAAGTCCAACACAGGGCAAGGTTAAAGTTCAAGAATATTACTAGTATTTACTAGTTCGTTTTTGAACCATGTGTGAACATTACATTCGTGCAAATGAGACTTGACACATAACGAAGGCACTATCTTCAGGAGAACTGGGAAGGGTGTAAAAGTACACATGGTACAGGCACATGGAACTTTAGACACTGGGGAAGATATTGGTGGGCAAACACAAAACACCACACTTAACCAAGCTACCCTTCGGGCAATAACAGAAAAATATCAGTCTGACTCCTAATGAAGCATGAAAATTTATGCCCCCAAGTGGTTTATCAGACTAGGCTCAAATGCAATGCCCTCTGGCGCATTGATTAATGCATGGCTTTCACACAACATGCATCCAAATTGTAGGACAACAGACAATCAGCATAATCTTGCTACCAACACAATTCATGCAAAAAAAAACACAAAAGGACGAACAAATGCCCCAAAAAGCAAACATCTGTCAGAAATTTTCAAAATCCACAAATAACCTTCAACGAAGAATGTCCATTACTTGCATACGCTGAGTTTCAAAAGACTTGGACAAGACATGAGAGACTAATTTATGAGAAAACATTGGGTTTCCTACTCTTAATTTGCTAGCGTGATGGCAATAGCCTCCTATTATGGCTAATGAATCAAATCCAATTGTGCGTTGAAAACATTCTAACCACACAGTTGTACGCTCAACCCCCCACCTCAAACAAATGCAATGACATATCATCAAGCATGTTTGTGTCCAATCATATTTCTTCTCGTGTAATAAATGTCTATGAATGGGAGAAAAGGGACCAATTATAATAAGTCTCTAAATTTACATGGTTCTTACCATATTCATTGTATTGAATGACAAGTTAGAGTCTGCAAGCTAGCACCTCTTCTGGTGAGGGGTACCCTCTGGGTGCCCAAAGCAACCCTTTCGGGTTGATAAACGTAACAGGCAGCGTCCCTGTACACACATATATCATCTTTGTCAGGACTTCTGACACGGTGTTCCATCTAAGACTTTCTTACCAACCGTGGTAGTGGCGGTACTGCTCGTGACTTACATATTAACTTGCCACGATCTGAGAGAGGTACTGTAATAGATGAGCACGAAAATGAAAGAAAAGAAAGAAAAGAAAACCAAGAGGACCAGACAAAAAAAGGAGAAAAGAAGAAAAAAGGAAACAGTTAGGTGGAATAGGCCGGGGTGGGGGTAACGTTTTCAAATGTGCAACTTGTTGGAACAAACAAAAATATAACATAACACTGAAAGGTGTTCCCAAACTGTTAAAACAAAAAAACCCACAAATTAGGCCGAAGTATCATCTAAATGGTAAACATGACAGTATTCAAATAAGGCCTTTTTGACTCATAGCTCGCCGCCTTCATCACATAACAAAGACTGGAAGAGACATTGAATGCAGTTTGTCACATCTTGATGACTTTCATAGATATGTCCTACTTTTCCTTAAAGCAGAATGTTTTTAGTGTTTTAAACATTATGGAGAAAAGTAAAATGTATCCAATCTAGACATCCTACATAATGTGTCTATATCAGCCTTTGTGAGTGGCATGAATGACTTGAGTGATGTTTTGGGCAAAGCAGTTTTGCTTATTAGTCAAGCTATACTTAGCCAATATGGTGCATCTCTGTTCTTATTAACAAGATTTCATGGTATATGCATACATGATTGATGGAGATGTTGTGAAGCACTAAAGCTTCTGAAGCACCAGGGATCGGTTTAGAGTCTGGGTCTAGAATTAAGCGGGGGGTGCCAGGGTATTGGGGTAAATCATAGGAGGGGCGAGACGAGAAACCGAGGCAACGGAGAAGAGAACGAAGAAAACGAGAAAACATATGGCCGGGGGGGGCGGCAACCCCCAACCACAAAACATAAAAAATGATCATTTTGGTTAAAAAATCCCTAATTTTTGCGCAAAAAACAAACAAACAAAAAAAAACAAAAAAAAAAACAAAAAAAACAAACCCGTTTTCCTCAATTTTGAAATCTCGGGGGGGGGGGGGGGGGGGTGTGGGGGGGAGCAGCCGCCCCCTGCCACCCCTGGAGCCGCCCTGGTTAGATTAGGGTAATGGTTCTGCCGTTAGTGTATGGGTTAAGAGTAATGCTCCAGAATCACTAATTGTGGACCCAAAATTTAACAATGCCTGCAAATCTGCTAATATATATTTAACGAATGCACAAACATGACACTTTCAAACACAAAAAAGAGACCCAATGCATCCTTAAGCTTGCACTTTTTCATAAGGAATGCACCCCCACCCAGATTACGATACATTGTTTCAAAAAGCGCCGAGTGCAGCGCCGAAGATTTACACAGTTGGTTGCTGATGGAACTGAGGCCTACTTATGCATTTGATGATGTGTGGTTAGGCATACTTTTAACGAGATCAGCGAAAACCTCTATTTACCGTCCCCTGAACTTCAATTGAACTTAGCGGGGATTAGCCTTACAATGACCCTTTTACTTAAAAGTGACTTTATGTAACCATAGTAACTAACCCCATTATATTTGGGCTCCCACTGGACATCTCGAGGTAGACCGTTATATTGTAATGTTTTCCGTTATGACTTTGCCACACTGGACAAGGACCTAAATGAAGGGGTTGGATTCGATGGGCAAGCCTTGCCAAAAGAATGGCGAGGACTGTTTAATTGACATTGGTAATTTTATGGGTTAATTCTTTGCATTAAAATGTCAAAAAACAAATTAAATTAGTGTCATTTGACAACAAACAAATCCATGACTAAATGGGTGTTAGGTAGGATGTTTTTAAATCCTTCTGGTGGGGGAGGGGTTGCATGTTACCCTTCCTTCTCTCAATAAAGAAAGTGAGGTTCCTCATGCATTATCATCTAGATTACCACACTCAAACTGGGTGAAAACCACCATTGATGGACTTTTAATTCCCTGACTAGCCAACACCAATTGGAAGATGTATGCCTCCCCTGACAACCCTCATACATATCATGCAAAAAAAAAAGGCTATGCAAAGGGGAAGTACAGGCTTACTTCTTACAACATCCTAATGATGTACAAGACTAATTTGAACCCTAATAATGTGTTGTGCCACAGGCACAAGATAAAATCTGATTCCTACACAAAGCTACATTCCAAGAAGACTATGTTAGCGATTGGAGGTCTAACTCCTCGCTGCCTCTCCCTAATGATGAACTGGCATTCGTGTGGGGATCAAAATCTAGTTGGGACTCAGGTTCGTAAAAGTTTAGTAAGGAATTGCACAAGGTCTCCTACTAATAAAAATTCTATTGCTGGCAGGACGCCCCTGTAGCATAAGAAGTTGGCATCCAGTAAACTCAAAACACATTTCGTAAAATTACTACACAAATGATCTTAAACGGTTCATTGTTTCTGATTTTCACCAAAACTATTGGATGATACACCAAATGTGACATGAAGAAAAAATGCATTGTGGATGGTTACTGATATCTAGTTTTTGCCCAGTTCAGTTCTTAGCATGATTATGTCTATACAATTGGACTAGGGGGTATAATAAATTCAAAAACAGCTGAACACGTCTATTATTGAAAGAAGGAAAGTTCAAACAAACTTAGAAGTGTGTTTCCTTGCGTGTTTGTTGTTGGTTTGATTTAAAACCCCCTAAGCACTTAACTGTCTTTTCATACAAAAGCATTTGGATTGGCTATTGTAAATCAATATTTGATTCAATAACCATTGAAATGCAGCTCAAATCCACACCATTTACGCCTCATAGTAGAATCTGACTGCTGGGACACCGCGCCACCAATTCCGTTTACGCATCGCTAATTGGAGGTATTCTTAGACATGCGATACGTCATGGGACTCCCAAGCGTCAAGCGCTCTACTGCTGTTAAGGCTCGTGTCGAATTAGCGGACACGGAATGAAAAAAAAAACGGTTAGCGGTTACTTGCGATATCGCGGAAGAAAACAACGAATAAGGTGCGTCGATCTGATGTTGAAATGCGCTTCCGGGACAAAAAGACCCAATTAGTCACTAGTTTTGTAAGCATGGCGTGTGGCATGACTTGAGAGCAGCAATTGAGATTGAGCCAGCTATTAAGGTTAAGAATTTTCACAGATTTTTCACGGTTTTTTTGGTCTTTTTGCCACCCCACAATATAAACATGAATTATTAAACTAGTCAGCTAAACAGAATATTTTAGTTAGGATATTTTGGTGCGTCCAATCGTTATGACAGTGCAAAGTTATTTTGATGCAATATCAAGTATACAAAAAATCCAAATCAAACGCTATTTGATACGGGCGGTCCGAATATGTTAACAAGTTTGTTGTGTACGGGTCAGCCACTTGGGTAGACGTTTAATTAAGAAGTCCATTGATGCAAATGAGGTATTACAATTGATTCCGCCATGCGCTGTAGGGCGTTGGGCAGTAGCGCTGGGACGGACATTAATAGCATCACCTCATGTGACTTCAATATGAAAAAGTCTACCGCCACTGGGGCATTGTTACCGTCGAAAAATTGTGAACTCCCTACGCAGTGCAGATTGCCAATGTGAATCTTTAGGCTCTAGTCCTCTTCATTCCTACGGTTTCTACCCCACCCATTCTACCAGGTTGCGTTTGGCCCAAAAATCACATAGTGTTGTTGTGTGAACAATCAGCTTAAAGGCCGATCAGTGATTTGTAAATCAGTTAAATCGAAAAAAATTCATCAAAAATCAGAATTTTTGCACGTAGTAAACAAGTACTGGTATCCCAACATACCCTGCAAATGATTTAAGACCAGAAAGCAAACCTAATAAGGACAGACAGAATCAGAGATGGTTAGTCATTACGTTCCGTTCGGACACTTAATACACACGTATTTGAATGGAGAATAGCTATCTTGGAAACTGCCGTTTTTTACCATTTTATGTCAATTCTACAACTGGAAAAGGTAACTTGTAAGAATTCTTAAAGACTTATCCTTCACTTTGAAGCTGCTATTCCTGCAAATTTCAAAATATTTTTTTCATATCACGGATAGTGTCTTTAATCCTCAAGAGGATACTGGGGTTGTGAACATTCAATGCTACTCATAGTCCTCGATGTACAGGAGGGGCAGGATACGATACTTTGTTCGGTCTTGAATTTGGGGTGACGTCATGAAGCAACTTTGCATTCGCTCTATAGCATTTGGATTGCGCCCGCCATATTGTTCGCATGCGAAATGCTGCAATTCCCAAGGTGACGCATTGCATTTTCTTGGGTGCAAACAAATAACACACACGTGACTGTCACCCCCAAACTTGAAATCGAACAGAGTATACCAGAAAGAAATGAGTATAGCCAAGGGGTTTGTATCTTCTCTTGCTGAAACTGATTGTGGTGCCTGCATACATTCATGATGCTCTATGCATGGACTGAGGGCTCAAATTTTCATTTATAGGGCACAAGTCTTTCATGATTTATGTGTCTATTTCATATCACTTGAGGAGAGTGGAATTCTGACATTCTGACCCAGCAGTCCAGGGATAATCAACTTTTTCTTCAGGTAGGGATGAGCAGCTCCCTATTTCAAAATGGGGGGGGGGCTAACCGGCTTGGGAAAAGGATTTGGTATCGGAAACTAGGGCCTTGAGAAATTTGAAGGCTTTGGAACTAAAACTTGCCTTTAGCTTCTGAGGCAAAACTTTTCCTGAATTATGCTTCAACTGGGGGTCTTAGGAACTGCTAGAGAGGCAAGAAATAGGGTCTTCAGGGCCACACAGATCCGTACCACTTCCCTATGTCAATACCCCCTCCTCTGGGCCTAACAGATGTGAAACAAGGGACCCCACTGGATTTGAACCAGAGCCCTATATGCAACAGAGGCAAGCACATAATACCGCCAGCCTGTGTTTTCCAAATGGACACTATGGGTTTCATGCAAAACTTGCTTTGGGTGGTTGGGCCACCTGACCCTAATCATATTTGTATCTATTGTATGAACATAATTTAAGCCTTAAATGGCTCTAACAGTATAATTGTTTCCCTAACACTTAACCATAATAGTTTGATCCCTTGCATTAACATTATTTTGTCATAATGGTTTCTCAGCATTTTATTAAACACTTCACTAGTGTTTGCACTTTATAAGCCTTCATGTCTATAGGCCTGTTGGCCCTACCTTGGGTTTGGCCTTGTACACTCCAATACCAGAATATTTCCCTGAAATCATGGTCAAGCACTTTTATTAAATGCTCAATTTCAGGTAAAGGTCAAGACTTGCTTTGCCATAAACAGATAATGTGGGTGGGGGCTAATTGTGTTTACAATTACTTGCATGGAATTTCAAGGAAGCTAAAAATGAGAGTTTTTCAAATTGGTACAAGTGCATTATATTATAACTTTATTCTATAATGAACAGCTCTAGTCACTAGAGAGAAATTATCCAAAGAGGCAAGGCCAAAAGCCAATCAGGAAGGAATGGTTTTATGTCGATTGTGGTTAATTAAAAGAGTACTTTCTACACAGTGAATTCCCTCTTGTATTATTGGGTACCTGATATTACTGTGCACTTGTATACTGATTGCTCTTGATCTGGCAATGCGCCTACTTTCAATAGTTACTACTGCAGTACAACACTGGCTACAACTTTGAAGATACCTCTACAGTGGACCTACAGTCGGGTACCCAGTACAGTCTACTCCACATTGCTTGTGTGTCATAGGTATCTAGTGATTTCTAAGTGGTATGTACTCCACAGACCATATGAAATACACTTGGAATACATACTACTATACAGTTTGGTTCTCAGTGGGGAATTTTTAAGCAATTTGAGTGATGTTGCTAATGCCTTGAACCAATATTAAAGAGAAATGTCGTAATGTTCCTGATTGAACACAGGGGCTTAAAAGTGCAGAAATACTCTTTACTGAGGGATGCACTCTTCCATATGAAGATGAAGATGAACCAGGGGCAGGGAAAGCTTCCCCCTTGGGGGAATCTTGCCCCCGTGACTTAGTGGATTTTCTGCACATTCGGCAATTTACAGTGACAATGACATAGGCCTATTCTGGACTAACAAACTTTAATATATGGCTTTCTCCCTGAAAATAATATGTGCGCCCCCCTCCCTCCCCCCGCCAAAAAAGGCAGGTTCAACCACTTTCGGACACTTATGTGCCCAATCATTTGCACACATATAATAACATGATATCCACATTCTGGTATATTGTGTTGCTCTCCTCTTGTGCCATTCAGAGCTTTCCAAGGTTTTCTCAATTTGGTCTCAATTCCAATTTCCCAATGCTGCTTAAAATAGCCGTTTTTCTTACTATATTCATACGTATTCTCTCTTGCACAGGTATTCACTACTTTATAACAACAGGTATCAAATTACGTGAATCTAATAATTTTTTAAAGTCAGAGTTGAGTTCACCTTAAGGCCCTGGCCTTAAGTTGACCCTGGACTTTGGACATTTTACTTTGTAGTTAAACCACTTGTCTAAGCCAAACAGATGATGTGTCGGGCCACATTAAAAACAGTCTCCAATGTGTTCAACTTTTGCACAGTTTAAATAATATGAGACCAGCAGCATAATTAAGAATTTCTAAAGTCAACTTGAAATAAGCCAATGATGCTTGAGTGGTTGAGACCGGTTGACGATTTTCCTCATTAATTCCAAAGTTCCAAACGTTGAAATATGCTCCTAATGAATCAATACCAGACCAAGATCAATTGAAGTGTTACACATTAGAGCAATAACATTTGGTGTAGACCAAACAAACCAAGCTATATCAACAAATTATGTTGTCCCCATCGGGGGCTAAGGGAAAACCAGTGTAATTTCATAATAAATGTTAAATCATATAACTGTCTGTTCCCTCCCGCGCATAAAACTGGCACATTTTCTTGAAAATGACTAAATATCACCTCAATTTCTCTTTCTTCCCAATATCAGTGACCAGTGTATATGTCTCTACTTCCGCAAACCATTACTAAAAATATACAATGGGCCGGTATTCCGGACCATTGGTTATAGTCAGGTGTTTATCCACATCACCTACCCGTTCGTGTTGAGTAACAAACACCACACGTCCTCTTTCACATACTAACCAGTTTTACTATAAAAATACTCGGTCGTTGACCCTCAGTTTTAATCGAACGCGTTAAATTGAATAGAAATGTAGTTATGCAATAAGTTCCTGATTGAATCTCACAAAGTTGGTTGGGTCAAAGCTTACCAGCAACATTCTGTCATGATGTTTGTTTGTCTTTCTTCCTTTTTTTCGACTAATGATGAAAAATATGGTCCAGTTAATTGGACCTGCTTCATCATAAAATCTGAGTCGGCCTTTAATGTATCTAAAAGCACAGTCCAGTCATCTCTTGTACATATGTTATAATTGCTAGTCACTGAAGGGTGGGCGCTGGCATTACCACACTTACAGTGGGGTGCTTTCCATTTTCATTTGACGGAGATACTGATGGTTGTTTGGGTTTTTCAGAATTATATGGACTTTAGCTCCAATTTACGGCAGGAATTACCTACGGTGATTTCTTGATTTGTAGCTACTAAAGTCCAATGCATTTTGTATTTTAAAATGCTTGTGATGTTCTTCATGTACTATATTATGTCATAGAATGGTGTATTTGGCTAATGTTTCCACAAATTTTAACACGATTAGAGAGTGCCTTAGGTAAGTTTTAGTGCTTTGGGTACTTGTTTTCAAGTTTGTATGGGGAAGATCCTGGTTGGATTACAAGTATTTGTGTGTTGCAGTGTATGCAAATGGATTTTGCGTCACCTGGCTTTAAGGCAGGAGGACGCATCTGGGATTATTTTGTCCACTGTTGATGTATTTGTTGTAATCTGTTGGTTATATTATGGGGTGTGCACACATAGGCCCGCTTTGGTCTGCAATTAGGGTTGTATGTTCCGGTTTGGAAGTAAGTGGGTTAAACCTTGCAAGATTTATTTGGTGGTCCGATATGGTGTAGTTATTTTTCACCGGGGATAGGGTATTTTGGTATTTATGAATTCTCACCCTCAGAAATCCTTACCTTCGTCAGTTCACGTGGAGACAAAGAAACCCTTTAAATCCAAGCAGGCTGGATGTCTTTGCTTTCCTCAAATAGTATGCAGGATAATATAAAGAAGGTTGGTATTCCCCTGCTCTCAGTACGGATCAACTCCTTAACTTATTTATCTATCGATAAGCAATCATGTAACCGGCGGGTCCCATCATATTGTAATTCACTAATCACTGTGTGATGAATCCCGACTTTGTAAAGCACTTGTTGATATTGTTCCCGTATGGTGGAGAATTATTCCGCTGTTTGTTGATTATAGATTTTAGGGTACTCAGTAAATCGAAATTCGACAAGTTTATCAAAGTTTAGTAAAAAAGGCTTTATCAGCAGAGTGTCGTGTAAAGACTTGGAAAATAAAGTCAAGGATCGATGTGATGGGCAATAATCCTCCCTCTGTTGAGAAATCAGTAATGTCTGGAATAAAGCTAAGGAGAATCTTGAGGCAGAGTACAATATCATCACACAGGGATTATTGTACCCGTTTCCAGCTCAATGGGTGGAATCAAATGAGTAAAAATAATAAGTATTTTCTGAGCTGGAGAAAGCTAATAAGGTTAAGAGTAGTGTAAATACTGTGGATCCTAAAAATGGTGAGGTGTCTAGTAATCAAAATGAGGTTTTACTGTAAATTAAGGATTTCTACAATCTTTGTATTCAAAAAAATGTACAGTATGGATATCTGAGAGGGGTATTAAAGTTTTTGTTCATAATAATTCCCCAATTAACATCCCGAGCAACAAAAATTATTGATGGAATTCTACACAATGGATGAGTGTTATAAAACCCTATTAACCTTAAAAATAATAAACCCCTGGCAATGATGGCCTTACATGTGAATTTTATAAGCATTTTGGCATTTATTTGGCCAGATGCTGGTTCTAGTTGGAATGAGAGTTATACTAAAGGTGAGCTTAGCAATTCTCAAAAGCAGGTGTAATTACTCTCATATTAAAAAAAGATTAACAGAGAAGCGTAAAATTGCTAGTTATCGCCCAATCACTTTAATTAAATGTAACTTAAAATTGGGTCAAAGGCTATTGCTACTCGTAATGCTTGGAAATGCCTCGCAATATAATTGGTATGATCCAAGCTGCCTTCGTGTAAAATCGTTTATTGGAGAATGCGGTGAGAACCTTTCGATATCCTTGATTTTACTAAAATTGATAATTCCCCAGGCCCTTTGCTTAATATAATTCGAAAAAGCACTATGACTTCAATTGATCAGGATTTTTTATTATTAAAGTAATTAATCTTTTAATTTCAGTGATAGCTCAAAGATGGATTTATACCTTTTACAATGACCATTCAAATTGGTCATGCATAATGGTCTCAACAGGGTATATTTTAATATTAAGGCGGGGCGTCGTCAGGCGATCCTTAAGTTCAATTTTATTTAAATTTTAGCAATTAAGTGGTTATTAATAAATATAAGAGAGGAAAGTGATATAAAAAGTATTCAGATAAATGCAGATATGAGCATCAAGATTTCATGCTATGCAGCGATCCTTACATGTTTTTTGATGAGATTTCAACTCTGCACAAAAAGGTTTTTAAATCCTGAGGACTTTTATATCTGTTCTTCCCTGAATGTAATGTGGATAAATCTGAAGCTATGTGGATAGGAAGGCATATGAATAGAAATGAATAACCTTTAAATCTGTCTGGACAAACAAATTACGGTGCTTGTATTGTTTTCTCATATGATATTGATCTTGCCAAAATTAAATTTTAATGATAAATTAATTCTCTGAGCAAACCTCATTCATTAGGAAGCCTGTAGAGAACTTACAGCGATTGGTAAAATTCTTATTACTAAGGTCTTTGGACTTTCTAAATTTTTATATGTGACCAGTATGATTCCAACACCTATGACAATCCAGAGAAAAATGATGCCATAGTTTCACCATTTATTTGGGTGACCTGATCGTATTACAAGGTCCGTTCTTAAGGCAGCTATAGGACGGGGGCCTTAAACTGATTGATATTTAGCAAAAATTAAGGCTTTCAATTGGCATTTGGGTCAAGAGGTATCAGACTGGTATCATGTTGGATGGAAGATGATTCTGTTCATTGGTTACGAAAAGTTGGCGGTGTTTGCAATTATTATTAAAATGTAATTTTGATAGAACTGACTAACCTTAATGTTATCTTCACATTTCATAATGTTTTTAGCTCTTGTCATGTTAAGCACAACTCATACAACGTGATGAACGATTTGTTATCGACTAATTTGAATATTGTTGATCCCGTTGATAATAATCTGTGTTTTATAAATTCACTTTTTTATGAAAAAAAAAAAGCCCGGTATTGTTAAATCAGGGGATCTGTTTTATGACAATGGTAATATTAGACCTTTTGATACTTTTGGTATGGAAGTAAAGGAATACCTGAGGTGGTATTGCATTGTTAATGCTATTCCCGGAGCAATGGCGTCATAGATTAAACATGAGGTATACTTCAGAGGTTTGATAGTGAATCCTTAGTATTGGTTTGTTATATAAATGATTCTTTTATACCTTTGACCGTATTAATCTAAGATATGTATCATTTATCTTGTGAAATGTTAAAAAATATTGATTCCCAAAATAGGGTTATAACCTTTAAGAAAATTATAATATTGACGTCTCAGTGTATAAGGACTTTTTTATCTTACCATGGAGGTACAAATAGATTCAAGATTAAGTTGGTTACAGTTCATATAAATTCACCTTATCTTGCCAACAAATAAGTGGTTGCATAGATTGCATATCAATAGTCCAACTGGGTACAGATGTAATAGCCATATTGAACCTCTTTTAAACCACATGTCTTGATGTACCAGGTTAAGAGATTCTGGAACGAGTTTCAAATAGTGGGAAGGTTCCTTTTTGATGATGTTTCACGTAATGAAAAAATTTTTGGTATTTTGGATAATTCAGAAGAATTGTATGTTGAAAAACCACTGCTTTAAAACATTGCACGCCGGTTATCTTATAACAAAATGCATTGTTTCTCCGTGTCTTTCTATATTTTACTAGAAGTTTATGATGATATACATTTCGGAAGAAACCCGTGCGATAAAGAAAGGTAAATTGGAGATTCACTTCGATAAGTGGTCTTAATAGGTTTTTATAAATAATTTTTTTTTTTTTTTTCTTAATAATTTGCCTTTGAAAAATTAGCATTTGTATAGTTTAAGTAATCATACATTGTAGTTCTTTTCTCTGCCATACCCACTGTACACTATCTGGTTGTATCTTGTAATTTTGTGGTATTGACGTGTCTTTGTATTGTTGGGTCTGAATAAAAAGCCACCCCTTTGGGTTTTTGCTAAAACAAAAAAAAAAAAAAACAAAAAAAAAAAAAAAAAAATTGAACACTTTGAATTTACTTATATGTTAATGAGGATAAGTGGATAAGTAGTGGTGTTTACGTCATTAAAATACTTCAATTTTTCTACATCGGTCACACTGAATCCTTCAACCCGCGAGACCATATAACAAGGGTCCGTCACTCCCAGATGAAAGGAATCTGAAGTGTTTTTCTATACCACTTACTGGGTCGGTATTTGATATCTTTAGCTCCATGTTTGCTGAAGTCTAGTGGTATCTATTGGTCACTGATACTGGTGGAAAATGATAAGTGACATTTATTCATGTCCAGAAAATGTGCCCAGTTTTATTTGCGGGAACCGACGGTTATATGATTTTAATAATTTTATTATGGATTTACACTTGGTTTGCCCCTAGCCCCTCGATGGGGACAACAAACAACATCATAGAAGGACATGTCCCATATCTAAAAAGGCATTACTTTTAATCAACTCGCAGTCAGTTAATCTTGAAAAGTTTTTGGTTTTCACAGTTATCAAGTGAAATGCAAATGTTCATCAAAGGCTAAGGAATAAAAAGCAATTGTCGTAAAAATTCTGAAAATTAAAGTATGCGTTTGATATCTTTTGAGTCACAGAGTCTGCGTTTTTCCCATATTGAACACAAAAATCTGGGAACCGCATGGCGGTATGACGGATTGCTTTTTCTCCCTAGGGTATGTGCCGCGCTGGGAGTTGAATAATATTGTGTACATTGTGTATTAGAGTCTATACTTGACGCAAGAAGGTGGAAACCAAAAAAGTCCATAAGCAAGTCCTGCCTGCATGGAGGCACTTGAAGCTAAGTGACTGTTGGAACCAAACCTCCACAAACTCCATTCCGGCAGTTAGACGGTCCCTAGGAGCTTATTGAAAAGGCATAGTCGAAACACTTTCAGTCTATAACCTAAATTATATTGATTTGGCTACTCTTAACGCATCTAGAAAAAATGACGTTTGGGCGTGGGAAATTTTGACCTTTTTGACATTTCCGCCACCCTGTCAGACCCCAGGGAGTACCCTGGGGGAATGAATTTACATGGTTAGTAGGGGCTTGTCCCCCCCTACAACTATACTTCAGTTTGACTACTCTCGACTCATCTTGAAACAAAGTTATGGCAAAATGTTTACTTTTTCCATCGAAGATGGTAGTAAACATCGGAAAGATAAAAGCCACAACACTGCAAGTTACCCTAGCCATAGGTAGCAGCAAATTACTGGCAGAATAACACATCAGTGCCAGAGTTGGGTGGTTGTCTCATGAGGCATGCAAAGTCCTTTGGTTCCAATTATTTTAAGATTAAGGACATGGTAGTATGCCTACTGGAATCTTCATTTACATTCTAGCACTAGAAACAAAATGTGTGATTGGATGACAGCCAAACCATCACAGTGGATAACTGCTCATTCATGACATGTAATGGATGATCTGGAGAGTACCATTATGTGTTCAATGCCCAGATAGCACCCACTATGAGTTACAATAGCTCATCAACAAAGGGACAGGTTCAGTGTGTGTACGTGTACCGGCATGGACATGATCTGATCTTGTGGATTCTAGGTATCATTATTATACACACACTCAGGGGTGTGTTTTCTAAATACCCTTGTGAATGAAACTATGAACTGTGTCCATAGGAGTTGATACTTCATTGCCTCATAGTGTCAAGCATTGTTTTGAAACGTTTCCTGTAAGTGAATTTGTAATCTCGGTGGCAATGGACTGTGGTTAAAATTATAGAATCATTTGATAACAAGGGGCACTCGCCTATGAAAGGGATTGCTGTGAAAGTCTGGCATTTTCAAACCCTGGTCTTTCAAAATTAAAGGTTGACGCTGAGTATGGTTGATGCCTGAAATATAACTGTGTTAGATTATCTCTCTAATATACAAGGGGGGTTTCCTATGAAATCTCTGAGTAGTTACACTAACTTTTAAGTCCTACATCCTCGCTAAGCGATTGTTTGTCTTTTTAAAAGACTAATTCTTGTTTGTGAAATGTTTTCTTTTTTTAATGTCCCCACCACCTGTCAGACCTAGGGAGGTCCCTGGTGGAATTGAATTAACATTGTGTTAGTATGGGTTTTCCCCCTCCTAAAAACAACATACCTAAGTTTGACTAATCTAGCTCATCTTGAAAAAAAGTTATGCAAAATGTTTTACTTTTGGTGAAATGTTGACCTTTTTGACATTTCCTCTCCCACCCCCTGGTCCAGACCGGGGAGGACCCCTGGGGAATGGATTACAAATATCTCAGTTTGGGTACTCTTGCTCAATCTTGAAAAATTATGGCAAAATGTTTACCTTTTTGGTGAATTGTGTGACCTTTTTGGACATTTCCCCACCCCCTGTCAGACCCAGGGGAGGCCCTGGGGGAAGGGAGTACTGGTAGTAGGGGCTGTGCCCTTCTACAATCTATCTAAGTTTATGGTACTCTAGCTCATCTTGAAAAAAAGTTATGGCACAAATGTTTACCTTTTTGGTTAAATGTTGACCTTTATTGACATTTCCCCACCCCCCTTTCGAACCCAGGGAGGACCCTGGGGAATTGGATTACATGGTTAGTAGGGCTTGGCCATCCTAATATATCTCAGTTTGGGTACTGTAAGCCATCTGGCAACAAGAGTTATTGCAAAATGTTTACCTTTTTTTGTCCATACACACACAACACATCAGCCGGGCCATACTACAGACATACCTCCAGACATTGCATTTCATAAGCCGGATATTTTGCTACGCAATCCGTCCAAAAATATTTGATTAAAATGCAGGAGTTAATTCTAGTAATTATCTATATATTAATACCGGTGGTCTGTCTGTCTGCAGGTGTGTCTGTGACCGTGTCTATTTTCTGGAGACCTGAGGGTCCGCGTTCCTGAATGGTGGGTGTGTCTCCCCTTGACCTTCCGAAGACCGGTTTGTAATGGTTAGTGGATCAAGGGCATTGGGGGTCCATTCAAGGTCACAAAACAGTTTTCAAACAGTCACAAGGTTTGACCACAAGAAGTCGCAATTGAAGTGAACCTTCGCGAGGTTCGTGTTGTGTTACAACATGGCATCATGTTGGACCAGAGAATTCTCAATTGTTCATGCAGGGGTCATTCAAGCCAGGTGATGCAAAACCCGGGTCTCGCCGAACCCCGAGGCCACCTGCTTTATTGATTGTTGCTAATGTAGTTAAGATGAACTAATCCACATTTTTTTTTATCAATT
>JAMKCH010072285.1:0-13560 GCA_023653785.1 Ophioderma brevispina
ATTAAACGAGATAGGCCATACACGCGTGAAGGTCAAATAGCATTATGAAAAGAGATTAGTAGAGATCGGAGTGCGCCACTAAACGACAACAAAGATAGAAAAAAAAACCCAGTCTATATTGGGGTACACTGCCTTTAAGCACGAAGTAGTTGGTCTGCATTGATGGATTAAATGCTTCTGAGTACAGTGCCCATACCATACACAAAATTGTAGGTCATGAAGTTCTTCCATTTCCAATGATCAAGCAGTTTTATCCTGCACATCTCTAAGAGGAGATAAGATCTGGAGTTGTTGCTCTAAGAGAGCAAGTATGTTCAGCCAAAGGCTGTTTCGACTTCTTTAGGCAGTTCTGGTTTTTAGGTTGCATAAAGGTTTGGGTGTCTCTTCCATTTTGTAAAAGGAAGGTATCATTGAAGAGTCAATTAAACACACACAGACACATAAAGAATAAAATTAGATTATTATCAGGTTCTCTTGAAAACAAAGAAATGAAATTCATCAGGTAGCTTGAAAATCCCCTGGCTGGGTGGACAAACTGCTAAATGGATGAACATAAGTAAAAAAAACAATGGTAGAGTTACAATTAAGCATATTTGCAAATAAAACAACAAAATAACAAATTCATTAAATTATTAAGAAAAAAAATGCTTAAAATTGTGGTTTTCTCATTTAAAATGAGAACAAAACTTACGATAAAAATACGATTGTAATTTTGCCCCAAACGTTTCCAATGTTCGTTTGAAAAGGTCTATGCTTTATACCCGTGATGATGTAAAAGTATGTGTCATTTTCTTTAACCAAGTAGAACTTTTCCGCCTATGTATGTCTTAAAGTGCCTTTGTGATTTAGCCCTTCTGCTTTATTTATGTCACTAGATACCTGTTAGAAAAGCTTATTCACAAAATTGAGTCGATCCCAATCTTGCAGTTCTGTGTTAGAGCAATTGGTGTTTCAACAGTCCCATGGACCACTGTAATGTTATTCTTAAATTCTTTCCGTTTACGGACAGTAAAATAAAAAAAAAATGCACATTATTAGCGATACGGACTCAAATGTGCACGTAAGATTGGTCACATATACTATACTTATACCAACAGTTCAGATAATATAAAATCTCAACTTTTTTAGATAAGCGGGGGGGGGGGGGGGATGTGGATCACAAATGGCCCCCTTAGATTTTTATCCCCTTCCCAATTCATCATCTTGTAGCTCTATAATTAAGCAGAGTTGATAACATATTTTTTTTTCAGAGGCCACTTCAGGTGAAGGTGTAGACATAGTCATTGAAATGTTAGCCAATTGTAAACTTGCAGAAAGATCTAGAATGCTGGCCCTGGAAGCAAGGTGGCTGTTGTAAGTATAGTTTGAAAAGGAGTTTCTTGCATCGGTTCGGTTTGGGTCTGACAGGACTCTTTAGAAAAGTAAAAAGCACTTGATACAACATTCAACAATATTCTCAACATGGGGGCAGAACTTCAGTGCGCCAAATCACATTTTTTGGTGACATAAATTTTGAAAGCTTTTTTTTTAAGTTAGGTTGGCATAGTAACCCTTACCACTGTTCTCCTTACTTGCCCTATTTCCGGGAGGAAGGGAAGGGTAGTGTTAAAGGGATAGAAGGTAAGATTGGACATCTTGGGTGGGAGTCAAACCAGGAGCCCCTGGCGCCCCAGTCCAATGACCAAGGAGGGCAAGCCAAGAGTGTGTCACGATAGTTTTCAACTGGATTTTCAGTTTATAAACTTTGATATTTGCTAATAAGCCATGTTTTTCATTTGAAAAACATGTTTATTTTATCTCCCAGGTTATCCCCTGGCTTGAAAAGCAGAGGGGATATTGCAAGGATGCGCATGTCCGTATGTGTGTATGTTCCAGTTTGGTTAGGTTTTTGTTTTTGTTTAAGTCCGATTAACCCAGGTGTAACAGGGGTTCCTTCACATGTGGATGATGTGAAAGGTCATGGACCAAGGTCAAAGGTCATCTGAGGTCATGTTCCAGTTCCAGTTTGGTTAGGTTGTGGTTAGGTTTTCGTTTTTTGCGTCTCCTTCGAAAAGTTTAAGTCCGATTTAATATTTAAACCAGACCTGGGATTAAGGTGCAATAGGGGTTCCTTCATATGCAGATGATGTCAAAGGTCATGGACAAAGGTCATCTGAAGTCATGTTCCAGACTGCCATCTTGCCAGGGGGATATGACGCAAGTTTACTTGCATTATTTTTTAAATAAGATATTGGAGGGAACATAAAGCTTTTGATCCCATATAAAGAATAATACTTATGCCTCAAATCACAGTCCATGGTGTTAATCCCTGACTCTCCTCTGTCCCAGTGCTATTATATAAATAGTGAATGCTCATGAGCGAAATGGTGCAAAATAACTACCCGAGGTTACTGGAGTCTGTGGGCCTACTATTTATTGAAATAGTAGGTCCATATTCTCTAGTCACCGAGTGGAGGTGTTTTGCCCCATTTCACGAATATAGAGCTGTAAATATTTGTTTTATATAACATATAAAAATATTTCTGTCATTTGATATAAAAAAAGCTTGCCAAGGAATGCATCAAGATCAGCTACCACCTCAACTCAAGGCTCAATCCAATCACGGCTCTTTCCCACAAATTTCTCGAACTGCTCTAGACATATGATTTGTTTTACGTTATTAGCACTATCTACGGCATCAAATTGCTCCAGTGAAACCCAAAATTCTCCATTTTGAGTCAAAAATAAAAAAAAAAAAAAAAAAAAGAGAAAATATTGTATGTCTTTGAAGTTTTGCATTATAGAAGACTGATCAACCGGTTTAGTGACCGCTCCCATTCAAATCAGCTAGCGGTTGCCCGCGCGAAGCGCGGGCAACCGCTAGTATAAATAGTGAATGCTCATGAGCGAAATGGTGCAAAATAACTACCCGAGGTTACTGGAGTCTGTGGGCCTACTATTTATTGAAATAGTAGGTCCATATTCTCTAGTCACCGAGTGGAGGTGTTTTGCCCCATTTCACGAATATAGAGCTGTAAATATTTGTTTTATATAACATATAAAAATATTTCTGTCATTTGATATAAAAAAAGCTTGCCAAGGAATGCATCAAGATCAGCTACCACCTCAACTCAAGGCTCAATCCAATCACGGCTCTTTCCCACAAATTTCTCGAACTGCTCTAGACATATGATTTGTTTTACGTTATTAGCACTATCTACGGCATCAAATTGCTCCAGTGAAACCCAAAATCTCCATTTTGAGTCAAAAATTCTGCGGAAAATTGCCCAGCGGTGCCATGAAATTGTAACTTGCAAAACTCTCAAGCCGACAGATATGATCGAGCATTGTCAAAAGGTTTTTTTTGTTTTTCGGGTCGCTGATTGGGTCAGATCAATCACTGTGAGCACGGCGATGTAAGGTACCAAATACGGGAACTTTTTCCCCTGTGAAATTTGGGGAACTTTATAATATCTTATCCACCAATCAATGACAGAAATATATTAATATATATAATACAACCTACCCTCAATCAAATAGTTTCACATAGAGGATTTTGTGGGTTTATCTAGGACTTTCAAAAGATTCAGGGTTCCACCATTCTAACACGAGGAATTGTAATATAGTGATGCCCTGAATCCTTGCTTTCAGCTCCTTTACACATCTTTGTTCAATTCCGACAGGACATTTGTGACTGTAACATATGGAAATACTTTTCCCAAATTGATTGAAACTAAAATATTCTATTATAGATTCTGTGATACTCTATATATTCTGTCTCATTGCATAATTTGTTAAGTTCGTAATTTCTACCCTTTTAACGCAGGTTGTTGGAACTAAGGAACTTAGCAAAATACCAAGACTTCTGATGTCCTCAAGATAGCTCCATTTTGGAGTCATGCTTCCCTAAAGGTGAAGAGGGTCAGGTGAGTACACCTATTCAGTAGCAATAGACTGAAAATTACAGTGTGGGTGCAATTAAAATAAATATCACTCTTTCAAGCATTCGTTGCATAAATATGAACCATTTTCAAATGTATTAATTTTGCCTTTGAACCATTTTTAAATTAGGATAAGCAGTCAAATTTGCTAATCCAGACATAAAAAAGTCTTGAAACCTGTTTATATAGTCATATGTACTTGGTAGTGGACTACCCCAAGGCAGTGTATATATCGGAAATAGGGCACACTATTTTTCCCGAGTAGTGCTGCGGGACTATCACCCTGAACCCGAAGGCGATGGGGTGACAAGAATTAAGTTCGCGCCATCAGATTTTGAGCATTTTCAGATGCATATCAGAGTATGAATACCCATCTAAGTCATTTTCCCTTTTTTTTGATGTAATTCCTGTTTACTCCTAATTGGACCTACATCACATGTCTCCACTGCGGTGAAACAAACCATGGAACGCAGGGATCCCTGAATCGGTGAACGTATTTCCTCAAATTGCGTCTTTAGGTTCACTGCACCTCACATGACACGATAGTATGTGCAGCGTGCATCGAGTTTATGCAACAATGTTGTTGGGCAGAAAACATTTCGTCTGAACGCCCGGATGTCCACTCCCGGCTATAGACTAAATTACCATTGGCTAATAAATTATTACTTTTTTTGATAGCTACTAACATATTTGTCTAATAATTCAGGGAGATAGATTAGGTTTCTGGATGGGTGCTAATTTTCTCATAACCAAATTCTTCCACTTTAGTCTATTTTACGGTAAAAAATATATCAAATGAAACTACTTCCACACATATCGCACATACATCGGGTCCCAAAATAATTCCATCCTTGCAGTGGTGCTTTTTATTTCAAAAGTTACTGAGAATCGGAATCAGATTCTAAATGCGAATGTATTTTCGTAATCCCTGTCAATGTGTTGTTCTATACTGTTCACTAGTTTTGAAAACGGGCTATTAATCAACCCTACCTCAAATTACCATTCCAAGTTTGCCCGTGATCATTTTAGCAGGTTCACCACCTGAAAAGTTTAATGTTTTTCAAATTCTAAAATCTCCCGGTATAACTGTCTGTTGTTTTTCAAAATAAATTACTAAATATGTCGTGTTTGTTTTATCCAGTGTCGACTGTAGGCCCCTACAGGGTTTTCCTACACTCATATTTAAAATAGTACCTAGCCACTTGGCCAAACATAATTGTTTTATCTCTGGTGGTCTGACAAATCTGAACTGGAGGATTAAATAACAATGAATGGAAATAGTTTTAATGAGTGTTGACAACTTCCTAGTTCTGGTATGGACAATTTTGATTGAAAACAACAACAAAAAACAAAAAGTAACAATAAAATCAAATGGGTGACATCAATTGCTATGAAGATGTCCTTGCAACAAGAGAACTTTCCCTTATATGTCAAAGATAGGTTGTCTTTGAATGTTTAATATTTATTTGCCAAGGTAATTGACAAATAAAGAGGTAGGATACGAAGAGACGAAGAAGAAAAATAAACAAGCATCTACGTACTTAGCTTGCTTTGATTGTGTATTAATTAGTCGAACTTGGAACGACCTAAATTGTGGTGTACTTATGTAATCACCTTTGTTCTCAAAACCACTGAAGCAAATCAGATGAAATTATAACAATAAAACAAAAAAACAACCTAAAACAAACAAAAACCAAATACAAAATTAAAATTTTGAAAATTAAGCACCATCTTGGAGGATTGCATATATTTTGGGATATGCTGTAAATGTGAACTCCAAAATTCCAGTTTCCAAGTAGTAAAAAAAATAACAAAGTGGACAATTTTGGGTCAAACTTTGAGTGGGTGGGCACATATTCAACACATTGGAACTTATTGAAGAATATGTCATGTTTTGCATGCGGACCCTTTAAACAACAATCTTGATTTAATTTTTTTAATATAAACATAAGTTCAAATAAAATGATATCTCTTGATCTCTCACCTACAGAAAGCTCGCAAGGTGATCTCAGCAGCCATTCGTGCCGGCATTGACTCGGGATGGATAAAACCCTACATTGGCAAGGAATCCCTCTAGAGGGAAGCCCCACTAGCTCACCAGGACATCATCAAGGAGCTGGAGCCACCCCTAGGAAGAATTATAAATGTACCTGATTTTAGAGTGTTTTATGACTTGAAAATTGCTCCCACATAATTGACATAATATAGAAAATTAAAAACCTTGATCTATATATAATCGAGAGTCCTCGTTTGGAGCAAAATTGATGTTTAGTTGTGAGGTAAATGCTTCCTTGGGGACGTGGCTATATTTTGTTTGTCAGTCACTGTACCCCGAACATGACCAAAGTCAATATTTTCCTCTTTTCAAAATTTACATTTTCTTTTATTAACTAGAGTTATAAGGTCATGCTCAGTGAAAATTCATAAACACACAAAAATAATGAACTCCACCTGAAATTTTGTCTGTCAAGCTCAAACGACTACACGTTTTGTATACATTATGCGATATAATTGGAAGTGGTGTTTATTTCTGTGTATTTGGACACCTCATTTGGCGATCGAATGAGTATTGTTGAAGTTACACCCACTTGACCGAATCCACCCCATGATTTAAAAGTTGTTGTAGTTAATGACCAATTATAATATTTCAGATTGAAATCAGTTCAACATATTCTTCTCTGCATGACTACATCTCCTCTATAGGGTTTACTGAAACTTTAAATCCTGGGGTAGGTTCGGTCAGTTGGGCGTAACTTCAACAATACTTGATCAATCACCACAAATGAAGGTGTCACAAAATACGCAAAATAAAACCACTTCCATTTATATCCCATAATGTAAATACATGTTTCGTTTGTTGAAACTGACAACATTTCAGGGATGAGACGTTGAATTTTTGGATTTGTTCTGATAATGATTAAATGAGATTGAGAAAGCAAAAATTCGGCACCTGTGGGAATTGATTGTTGTGCTGGATTAATGATAATAATATTTATTTGATCACTAGTGAAAAAATATGCAACAAACATATATATATATAGTATAAAGACCAAAGTACTTAGGAAAGAAATTTTGCTTTTAAGAGCCCAAAACATTGAAGTGCATCTTCCTACAATGTTAAAGATGTAAAAATTACAAGCATAAACTAAAATAGAAAAACTTTACCTCAATAAATAGTGGTCAAAACACATTGCTGGATGCAGAACTTAAACTACTTGGGCTAAAAAGGTAAAACAGCTGTAGCTACAGGCGATACAAACAGGAATGTTTTATCTTTTTATGGTGTTCCAGAGGTTGTAGTACTAATTTGGGCTTACTGTATGTTGCGAATCGAAACAGAACTCCATTGAAATAAGCTTATTCCGTTATGCATGGTATGCATGCATGACGGAGAATTAAAGCGTGTAATCCAATGGGGTTCGTTTCGTTTCGCAAAATACAGTAAGCCCCTAATTTTGGGTCTATGTGCACAAACCAAGCAGTGGTGTGCACAAAGGGCATGTGCCCCCTGTTGATTTCAATTAGAGGGAAGATCCAATAATGAAGAACTCATGTTATAATTAAAGCCTACATCAGTGTTAGGTCAGCATTTGCCATTAAATGTTTTTTACGTCCACATGCGTGTTGACTTATTATTCATGTGCCCCCTCAAAAAAAATGCCTAGCAGCCACTCTGCCCTAGCGGGCATTACTTCTTTGTTAGATTATCTATGTTTTCAATCATGCATTATTTTTCATGGAATTGCATCAGCGCTCTGTCAGATCATGCACAGGTCATCAGATAATGTACAGGTGACTTAAACTAAGCACGCGGGTCACCCACAGTTACAAACTTCTAGTAGCATCTAGAAATACGGTCAATCAATTGATATCGACTTACTGCTCAAAATCAAGAAACGTCTGCATCATATATATATATATATATATATATATACCCCTCTAAGAACTTTAGTACTACAATCTATGGTGTTAGACCTGGACTTAAGGAGTGTGTTGAAAAATATTGGTCTCGTATAAAGTATTAGTTTGAATTCACATGCGCAGACCATTCCAATAAGGTGATTCTGTATGGTTTTCTTCAGACTGATACGATTTAGTGATGAGAACGCTTTTGGTACCCTCAAAGGACCGAACATTGACCATTTAAAGATGATCTAATCTAAATGTTGTAAATTCCTTATGTGATAATTTGTCAAGTTCGAAAGCCGTTCAGAAAGTGTAGCTGATATCATGTTGCTATATAATAGTAGGCCCATGAGAATATCAAGTATACTCAAGAAACCCAAAATGCACAAATCATTTTCAAGGCAGAAACCATGTTTTTGCACATTGCATGTCTGCGTTGGTCTTAACATCTCTAATACAGTGGGAGTTGAGAATTGGTAGAAGAACATTCCATATGGCATTTATATGCTAATATCATCACGGCTGGGTTTGTGTTTGAAAAAGTAAAGTAAGGGCAGTGCGAACAAAGTCTATCTTTTTTTCAATTTCATGGACGCGTTTCATCACTATGGGTTTGTTTGGAAACTGCCAGGGAGGTGCGAGAAGAAAGCCACTCTAAGCATCTTAGAGAGTCTGATTTTCGTGGCATCCAGATAATTTTCAAAACAAACTAATTCAACAATGAATTTGCAGTCAGGTTTTTTTCGCACTGTTCATAGAGTATCAATTTGAGACATGTTGGAGTGTTAGAAAGGTTTTTAATTTATTTTAACAAATACCTTTAAAATTGTAATGATTTGAATTATTTTTTCTCAAAGTATGGGACAGATAAGAACCACCACCACAGTTTTCATTCGTCAGGGATAATCGCCTTGAACGCTATGGTCAGTGCAGGCAGCCCGGCAGAATTTACACTAATGTTTAAAATATATTTTGTATTGGAATTAGTCCTATGAAGAGGGTTGGTATCGTTTATAAAGTGTTAAACACAATGACTAGTATGTTACTGTATTCTAAATGAAATTCACTTTACTCCTTAATGATTTGGACTTTCAACTTTCCAACATACTCGGATGTGTAATATATAGGTGAAAGTGTTTAATTTATGAGGTGAGATTTCATGAGGGTGGTTCCCACTAATCAATGAGAAATTTTTCCCACAAATTTACATTGCACTGTTCGCTTATTACATGGTAAAAAAAAGGCCATTCATGAAGATTCTAAGTCTGGTTTAAACTAAGGTTTTTGAAGTATGGTCAAGCTTAGGTTCTTTATATTCTGGAAAGAGAATTGGTTGGCATTGTACACTGAGTATAAATGGTGCGACTCAGAGGGTGTATTGAGTCAATACCAAATGCATCAGTTTGGGACTTTCACCTCAATAGGGTCATGTGATTTCACCAAAATCTGTTTAACACCAAAACTGACTTTTAGCTCAGTTTAGCCCCAATGGCATTAGACTTAGGGAATTTTAGCATGATCATGACATTTTTGTGGTCCTCTAACTACTTAAACACTTTACCCACAAAGTATGACATAGTGTAGTACATACAGTATAGGAACATTGCATTGCATTATGGGATTGGTTCAAAACACCCTCTGGTGTGACTTGTGTTGAAACACAAATTAGTGGATCCTTGGTGTAATTCCTGGATTTTTAAAAAAAAGATCCATCAAGCTTATGTTGAATAAGTACAAACACCATTCAATCTATTCAGGTCCATCCCGGGAATTCTTATTATTTCATTACAGAAAATTAACATGAAGGGGGACTAACCAAAATTGGAGGGTTATTTTGTGATCCGTTCGCCCCATAAATTAAAAAAAAATGCGCAGTTTATGGCAGTCTAACTGTTGGTCTCGCGTATTGTGGGTTGCCTTATCTTAAGATTTGATTGTGCTTAAAGAAACTTGGAAGTAGTATATAAACAGACAAAGTACAACTTAGTGAGTAGCTGGTGGAACACGTGGACACAAAAACGTTTTCCAATCACAAAATGCACTGCGACAGAATCACTAAAGTTTAGCAAAAAACAGTTGAATCAGTAACCAAAACATAGGTTGCTAGGAAAAAAAATGGACTTCAAACTTAACAAAACTCAACAAAACCGAAATGAAATAAAAGACAAGGCGCAAAATAAAACTACAAAGACACATTTTTTTCACAATGCAGAATTGTTTGTACAGTAGACCGTATAATAGCCAGCCAGTTGGTGGACAAGATGATCGCAATTCCAGCTACGACAATGTACATTAACCTGTCAATGATCCCCGTGCCCCAATCGCCCTAAGACATGTGATCGATTGACATGTGTGAAGTATGCCTGTTCCTAGTAATGTATGAATCTTGTCCACCAAAATGTTCTGGTGGTTGACGTCATATGAATATGGGTCTTATCAGGATACATTTTTTTTGAGGATTCTTCTTCATGAGTCCATCAAAGTCAGCTGCTGGCACCAAATTGTTGCAGGAGCAGACTTGTGAACAGTCAGTCATGAAGAAGGTGCTCCACAAGGCTCTGTGTAGGCCCGTGTCATTCAATTACATTACACTTCAATTGGGGAATTTCTGCGAAAGTACAAAAGAGTACCATATGCTGTGACATCCAAATAACTCGTAAACCGTCTGAACAATGTCATTCAAAACACAAGCGCACCACAACATGGGCATTGGTGATCTTTGAAAGCTGACTTATGAGGGTAAACATCAGACGGGTTTAATATTCTTTGTTTTACTTTTGTTGAATGAAGTCATATTTTAATATGTTATTTTTGTGTTACTCAATAAAATCACCATATAGAAGACATGGTCTATTGATTAGACGAGAGTTCTACTCTCCCTGTTGCTCATCGGACGTGGAAACAAAAACATGAGAATATTACGATCTCACAGGATGAACTGTAGTTGGTAGCACCAGTATCGCATAATACAAGAAACCCCAAGGTCCTGTAAACTTGTTCTCTAAAATAATAATTAAATTTACATGATTACACCATGAATGTGGGTTAACATTTTTCTTAATCAGTGCCTTTGTACAGAGATTTGTTTTTGATAAAATGGACTTGCAAAGGATAAAGCCGATGAGTGGTTTTAGTTATTAGTAAGTATTCAGAATTTGGCACTCAGTGCGTGTAATGCTAAGAAATGTGTAGCGGGAGGGGTCACTGCAAATAAACAACCCATGTGGTTTTAATGATATTTTCACTGTTGCTTGGCATTACTTTTATAAGTATTTCTCCCAGGTTTTTAAAGAACTATTTAAAAAAATCCTATTGAAAAAGGCCTTTTACATACCTTTTTAGAAAAGAAAGACCTAACAAACTTATATTCTGTGTTAAGCTTCATACAACAAACAAACATGTTTGACCTACATTAATTTATGCTACTTCTTTAAGGGAAAACCTTAGTACAAAAATATCTTCAGTCCAATCTAAGATATACCCATTTTCAATCACGTAACAATTGAGGACAATGTGATGGTTTAAGTGTTGTTACTTTTCCAGTATAAAGTGTCCAATTTCTTAAACTTAGCTGAGCAGTGGTTTACCTCGACCAGGGCCGTAGCAGGGGGGGTGCGTTGGGGTGTGATGCACCCACTCCCCCAACAATTACAAAGTCCGCTTTATCTATGTTTGAAGGTCCACTTTGTCATGTTGAAGTTTTGGCCCGCGTGTTCTAAAAGATACTTTTAAGTGTTGTGTGATATGAATAAATATAGGTCAATGCACTGGACAATACTACAAACATTACCAATGATATCAAATAATCCAAATTAAATGTTCAAAAGTTGTCGCCGTTGATATTTTTTGTTTTATATTTCTGGTTTTGTCATTTTAAATGAGTTTCAACAGCTGTGCAAAGTACACTGCAAAAAATAGTTTACTTTTAACACCCTCCTGATCAATAGGGGAGTGCCCCACTTCGGTGTGAACTACCACCATGTTATGTTATATTAAACACCAATTTTGGTGTTACACTGTTTATATGACCTGCTTGGTGGGTTAATTTTAACCCACATGTGGGTGTTTATTATTTTTTAAACTGTCAGAGTTGTTTCCAGTTGCCAAATTGGGACAATACTGGTGTTAATTTAACACCCTCTTGAATCAATACGGACCGCACCCTCTGGTGTTAATTACCACTAAACTTTGGTGTTCACATTTATATTTGTAACGTCTGACCAAACGTTAGAAAATTTTGATTTTGTATATTGTTGCCTACTCTATTGGTCAATGCTACCTCTAGCTAACATTTCATAGCAGATCACCAAAATGTATAATTAAAATTTTGCAGCAACACCAATCGGTGTTTAGAAATATTCTAATTTTAATACCAGATATTAACAACCTACAATCGTTACACCAACCAGTGGCATAACCACTTGGGGGCAGGGAGGGCCGCTTCCCCCCCTGTGTGGAATCTGGCCCCCCGCTCCTGCCCCCTGAAAAATTAGTGATGTTTCTGCACACATATAATTTAGAGTAGAAACCAACATAGGCCTATATATATCACATTTTAATATTGAATGCCCTCTCCCCCCCCCCCCCCACCCGAAAAAGCTGGTTATGCCACTGCGTTACAACAGAACCTGGTTGTTAAAATTTCACCCCGTTTTTGCATTGTATCGTGAGACTCTTTCCTGGCAGGAAATCATTATAGTTAGACACTCAGACATTCTTTCCACAACTCACAATTTACACTACATATCTGTTGGGTAAAATGGGTTGGTTATTTGAACCCAAAGTTTCCAAATATCAACGAGACAACCAAGTTAGGTATTTTTAATCAACAATAAGCGCTTTTGCAATTCTCACTGCTGCTGCGCTTGTCCGATTTTTGGCTGGCAGCGTATACCCACTGATCACTCTACCATATATATCTCTATAGAGATAAGTGCGTATAACCCACTTCCAGTGCACAGCGATCAAGCTTCCTATGATATTTTGGGGCCCGAATTATGCTCCTGGACCATCATACTCTGGATAATCTTTCTTAAGGGTCAAATTTGAATCACATGCCAAGAGCTATGGTAATATGCTCAGGAAGCGTCGGATTGCAGTATTTGACTTCGAATACTCTTTTCTGCTCCAGGAGCATTTTTCTGCTCCAGGATCATTTTTCTGCTCGCAGGAGCATATTTGCCATATGCTCCTGGGCATTGTGCACATTATGCTCCAGGAGCACTATCCAGTATGCACAAATATGCACCTGGAGCATAATTTATTTGACTTAAATATTTCTCTCCAATTATACGTGCTTCAGGAGCATAGTCAAATATGCTCGGGGGGGGGGGGGAACACATCTGCTCGATTTGCATTTGGGATTTCTTACGTGCATTTTCTCTGCAGTCTCGGTGCCAGTGATATTACACAAAATCACCTCTTAAACCTTTGTTCAGTAAATTTTAGTAATATCATTATAAGTTTGGAAAAAAATATCCAATCAGATCACAGAAGTGTTTTTTGTCTTTATTACCTGACTCAAGCAATGGAATAAGAAATAAGCGAAGCTTTTCGCCTCTAGATGAACTTAACCCGAATTAAGAGCTAAGAAACAGACGTGGCTTGGACTTTAACGAATACAGGTCATCTCGGCCCATTACCATCTCGGCCACGCCGACTCGGCCCATCGCCGCCTCGGCCTCATCCCGTCTCGGCCCAACTGTCATCTCGTCCCTTTTTCTTTTCTTTTTCT